>CM031699.1:21806288-22101288 GCA_018466805.1 Hippocampus abdominalis
GATACATTCTTATTTTGCATGAACCCTTTCATGGACCAATAATTCTAGCCTGTAACCTGATAACATGATAAGCTGTCCGCTGTAGTAACCACTGTCCCCGAAAGGGTTAAAGTGTATTACAAAAGCAATTCTTCTGCCTGATGAGAAATTATTAACCAATTATTGTTGTTAATTTGGTGTTGTTTAGTGGTTGAAAAACTAGACAACAACTTAGCAATATCACACAAGAGGCGTTGTTGCACTCGGCAAACTTTTTGAAACTGATTTAGTTACTGGTTCGGTCATTGTTTTTCGCAGTAAAGCAGATGTTTGCAACTGTCTTTGATTCAACACAAAAGATACTCCGTTTCCTTTCCCAAAGTACAACAGAATTCAGAGAATAATTATGCTTGAGAGGCTGAAAACAGAAGATTTGGTCAATTTAAGTTTAACAATGGCCCTAAAAGATTACTCGACGATTAAAATAGATGTTGATTAAGAAGATAATTAATTCATTGTTGATTTAACTGATTAATTTGGCCAACTAAGTATATGTGTTGCTAGGGATGCTCTGATTTTGGGCATCCATTCTAATTCAATAAACACCTTTAAATGTATATGACATGAATGTGTTTATCGTGTCTCGTATTTTTTTTCAGCGTACTTTAAAAGTGATAGCAATTGTTACTCATTACACAGGCTTGATATGCACTACACTGGCAAAGTTATGCAAAACACTCCAGACAAGAGGTCACCAACGTGGTGCCCATGGCTACCACGTAGCCCTTCGCACCACTTGAGTAGCCTACTGGTCTGTTCTAAAAATAGCTCACCAGTGATGGAACAAGGTTCTCGTAATGTTGTAGAAGTCATCTTTTAAAAATGGGAACACTGGCAGATATTTATAGAACTAGTGCGGCATTGCATGTGGCTATTTATCTGTTTTGGAATTATTGTGAGAATTCACTAATGTACGCAATGTCTTCAAATAGATGAGCATCATTAGTGATTGATAGAAACACATGACAATATCATTATTAAAGGTAATTTGAGCGAATCTGTTATTGGAGGTATGTCTAAAACTGGTACATTGATCAGTACCCAAGATGTAGCTCTCGGTTTCAAAAAGGTTGGTGACCTTTTCTCCAGAGACACACCATGTCTTTGGTTTTACACATCATGACCCTGGTTTACACTAGTCACGTTTTTTTCTGAGGCATCTGTGATTGTTTTTCCTTTTTTTCTTTTTTACCCTTCCACGACTCTCTTCACTGAGTGGGACGTGTTGCTGTGACTCACCCACACAGTGCATTTATCATCTTGCTGCTCCTCTAACAGTTATACTCCAAATGCAGTCGTTTTCTGTGGAGTCATTATTTACGACTTTAAACATTAGACAATATCTCCTGGCGCTTTCCCCTGTGATCTTTTCTCTCCCAGTACATGCTGTGATGCTAGCCAGTGTACGTCAGTGCTTTTGCTGCCATCTTCTGACTCCCTCAAAAGGACAGCTCCACTCGTATAAGGCCCCATTCTCACATACAGCTGCATTAAAGGCAAAGAAGAAAAAGTCTGGCAAGGGGCTGCCAGGCTGAGTAGTCATACACATTTTATTGAGCATCCAGACTGTCGGGAGTTGGGTGTGCAGCACAGAGCTCCCTCTGCACACAGAAACCAACTGGAGGACCAAGGTTAGACACATCAAACAGTTGGTGGGCGTGCTATTCTTAAAATCTGCAAAAGTTTACACTTAAGTTCCTCTGTTACTTTTTTTTTTAATATCACGAATAACTTGAATAGAAAAACTTGGACAACTGACATATCATTGCTTGTAAGAAACCAACAAGGCAGTGGATTAGCCCCTCCCTCTCCAGCTAAAAATGGGAGAGCGGAGTGGAAGAGGATGTTTATACGTCCGCAGGCTTTTCTCTTTTTGTTTGAGACGGCTAGTGTTTCTTACTTTTTCTTTGAGATGGCCAGTGTTTTTTATGTCGAAGTCCGGTCGTCGAGTGTCTGTGTCCTGCATGTGTTCCATCCCTCCCTGCTGCAACACACCTGATTCAAATGATCAGGATCACTATCAGGCTCAGATAGCGCTTGCTGATGAGCTGATCATTTGGATCAGGTGTGTTGTAGCGGGGAGGGATGGAAAACATGCAGGACACCGGCCCTCGAGGACCGGACTTTGACACCTTGCGCTCTATATGATAGGTATGTTATATTATTCTGAGTCTGTCTCTGTCGAAAAACGACCATGACACACAGTCCTCAAAAAGAATCACTGGGTTCTTGGATAATATGCTGTATCTGACATTAACCAGTGATTCATTAGTCAGCTAACACTGAATATCAAAATCTGTAGCAGTTGTGATCACAGCTTACTAATATGGATATGGCATAAATTCAATTTCCTCATCTGATCTCTTAATGTGTGGGCTCAGCACACAGGCGGGAGGAGTGCTGTATGTTCAGCTCCAGCCTAATGCAGCCTTTTTGTTCTTCCATCACATGATTCATTCATAATTGATTGGTTGAAAAGTTTAAAAAGACGTGTCCTGGCATCAGGCGGAAACCTTTCATCTCCAAAACCATCATTTGTCAGGAAAACAGACGCATGTTCGCTGAGCCAATAACTGTGCATCATCAAAGAGAGCAAGCTATTTTCAACAATTTAAATCCTTTGTTAAAAAAAAAAAGATAATTCCCACGTGGGGACTGAATAATATGGAATTGACCAAATTTGGACATGAGGTTTTGGCCCAAAGCCATTTAATGTTATTTGAGATTTGTTTTAATATGACAGTCATGTAAGAATACATGATTTCAGAATGTAGCGACACCCTGCAATTAATTATGGTTTAAGTAGTTTGTGGCCCTAACATAGATAGATTGACAATAAAGTTGTACTTGATACTTGATTTCAAAACTAAGTATGAAGGAAGCATAGTGCAATTTGCTGTGGGACCATATAAAATGTTGGGGGGGGGGGGAACCGCAGTCACTGCTCAGGCCCTAAGAAGTTTATTTTAAATACAGAAATGCTGGCAAAACAGTCACAGATGGAAACTTGAATGGAGTGAGATTCCCCGGGCTGTTAGTGTGTGAATGACTGCATTAGCACATGTGGAGCAGGTATTTTCTCTGCAGGCTATGCCTTGATAACTAGAATCTATTTGTGTGACATTGTATGCTTTGAATATGAATATGTTTCGCTCAGAGCCTCTGTGTCTGCTTCTTTTAGAAGAGGCAACTCATTTTTATTTTTCCAAGAGCAGAGATGAAATAAAATGTCCTCTAGGAATAGCACTATAATAATAGTATATGCTGTTCATTTGGGTTGCGGGGTACTGGAGGCTATCCCTGCTGCTTCAGGTGAAAGGCGGACTACATAGAGTCCGTTGCAGGGCACATATAGACATGGACAGCCATTCACACACACACACACTCAAATTCACACCATGACAAGCTTCCTGCGCCAAAGGTCAGGTGAATGTAACACACTCTAGGTGTAGGGTTGCACGATAATTATCTGGCCAATAATTATGTGTGTGCGTGTACCTTTTCTAGCAGTAGGCGGGGGACACCCTGAACCGGTTTGCCAGCCCATCGCAGGGCACACATAGACGAGCAACCATTCATGCTCACACTCACACCTCGCGACAATGTAGAGTGTTCCATTAACATGCTATGCATCTCTTTGGAATGCGGGAGAGAACCGGACTACTCAGAGAAAACCCACGCAGGCACGGGGAGAACATGCAAACTCCACACAGGAAGGCCGGCGCCGGGATCAAACCCGTCGGATGTGAGCCAGTTGACCACCAAGCCGTCAGAGTTGAGTTATGGTATAGCTAAATGTGTCATACATCATCAACATCCCTCTCCTGTCCCTAGGTGTGAGTGTGAATAGTTGTTTGTCTGTATGCCCTGCGATTGGCTGGAAACCAATTCAGGGTGTACCCCGCCTACTGCCCGAAGACAGCTGGGATAAGCTCCAGCAAGTGCCGCAATCCTTGTTTAGATAAGCAGATCAGATAATGGATGGATGTTGTTTATATTATTGAGAGATGATGCATGATTCTCCAATCCCTCAGCTGTCCTTGACATCTTGCTTCTAAAACCATAAGTAATGGAACATCCTGAAATTCTGGAAGAAACATATACTTTCTGATCATGCTGACATTTTCTTTAGATTTTTCATCTTGTTTTGTCCATGTCACCTTTAATACACAATGAGGAATATACAGTCATTGCAGCAGCTTTTAGACTACGTACAGTGCTATGCCCTCTGTTGCTATAGCAACATCATTGTAATGAGTCTGCATTTTAATGACTTCTCGGTGGGTCGTTTGAGGAGTTACTTTATTTGGGGAACTTTGATTCATGAGGTTCTGTCACAGAGGTCACATCAACTTTATGACCCGTCTTAATTTCCTCACTCATAAAGAATTGCAGAGACCCAAGTAAGGTGGTAGGCACATTTTCAAAGGGTGTTCCGGTATCCCGTTTGCTCTTTTATGGAAAATCACTTGATAGTAGAGCACTGGTTGCTTCAACTACTTTGATTTGTACTTGTTAATATGAGAATGGCGCGTCAGTGTGGCGCCCCTTAGAATATCAATTGATGTTTTCCCCTCTGATCGCTTTTACTTATACTGTAATGTTAACCTGGGAAACTTTCCTGCTCACTTTTCTCATTCTTGCTTTCGAATGTTGTCTCAAAATAATACAAATAAATCAGATCACTGCCTCTGCTTTGTCTCTTTCTCTCTTTACTTGCAGCATTGTCCAATGCATACAGTCATTATTCTCTTCACGAGTCAGGTACAATTAGCATGTTGTGCAGTGCAGCGATGTCATCGATGACTATGATCAGACAGAATTTGCTAGAGTTAGTAATAATAATACATTTTATTTATAAGCGCCTTCCAAGACACCCAAGGACACTTTACAATCAGACAAAACATGTCATTTTAAAATCTATTTCGTGACAATGCGGCAGCAAATTGCACATAATCTTGAATCTTTTACACATACAGTATTAGGGATGGGCGATTACCAATACCCAGGTATCAATATTTATTTCAAGGTATTGGTACTCACGAGGGCAGCCAATATCAGTGTGTCACACACTTTGGTGGACGTTATGCAATCAGCAACTGTATTCTATATTTTGATTGGGACCTTTTCTGTTCACTGGATTTTTTTTTTACACATGATTTTGTGATTTATGTTTTAAAATCCTTTTTATTGTGTGTTTTATACAAAATGTGTATTTTATGAACAAATGGAAAAAAGATCATAGAAAATAGTCATTAATTTCATGCAACTTTCAGGAAAAATGCTATATTGGGATATATAGATCTTGATTTAAAATGATCTGTCATTGTTTTATATTTTATGCATCATAAGTAAAAGTGGGGCGGCTCGGTGATCGACTGGTTAGCGCTTCAAACTCACAGTGCAGAGGTGCAGGGTCGTTTGCTCTGGCATTCCTGTGTGGAGTTTGTATGTTCTCCCCGTGCCTTGCGTGGATTTTTTCCCGAGTATTCAGGTTTCCTCCCACGTTCCAAAAACCGGCATGGCAGGTTGATTGGGCACTCCAAATTGTCCCTAGGTGTGAGTGTAAGCGCGGGTGGTTGTTCGTCTACATTGGCTGGCAACCGGTTCAGGGTGTCCCCCTCATACTGCCCAAAGACAGCTGGGATAAGCTCCAGCACGCCCTGCGACCCTCGTGTGGATAAGCAAATCAGATAATGGATGGATGAAAAGTAAAAGTGGTGTCAGTACTCAGTATCGCATTGGTAACGGAGTTGAGTCCTCGTACTGATATCGGTCTGAAAAAAAGTTGTCTCGAACATCTCTATACAGTATCTTGCTGAAACTACACATTTCAATTCCGGTTTTTTTTTTATGGTCCATTAAGTTTTGGCAACAGTAGTCAACATGTGACTCCCATCTGGTGTGTATGTGTACAAAGCTATTTTAATCCAGTTTGGATTGGATACAACTTTATTGTCAAATGTGCTGTATGTGTAGGCACAGATGAAATTTCTTCCCTCTCAACATAAAACAAGAAACAACTGTCTTCATTTTTAACTTAAATTTTAGTTGCTCTGCTTTCTATTCAATGCTGGTTATTCTGTGGCCCTGTGTTCACATTGAGCATAGTACTGTACTATAATTATGTTCATGAAAAAAGTATTAGGAGAAGGATCTAGAAATGTCCTAAAAAAAGTGTTTGATCCATTTATGATCATTATGAACACCCGACCGAGCCTTAATACCTGATTTTACTGAGCAATAAAGGTTTTAAGCAACCTAAAATTTGCCACTTTTCCTTTCAAGCCACAGTGATATGTTCCTTAATTTGTCAATGGCAAACAAGTCCTTTTCTCCAACAAAGAGTCGCATTCTAAGATAAAAGGATGCCAAATGCTTCATTGTTCACCTTTGTAAACTGTGTCCTGTTCTTTCATTAATGAATGTCGTGCACTAAGCTTGTAGATGTCACATTATTTGTGACACGGATTCAGCCATCTTCATCGGCCATGCGCACTGAAAGAAATAAGAGTCAGGTCATGGATTTTTATTCCAAAACCGTAACATTGTGAAATGAACAGAACTGTCTGGTTTGATTGTAACGTGGCTTTCTATTGATGGGAACGTTGCTTTGTGCTATGCCAAACCAAACTGAATAAAGCTATCAGGCACATTTATAAATACATCAGTCTCTCTTGACTTGTGTCAGGGAGCAATTAATTTGGCGATATGATTTCTTTGTGAAGGTAAACGCTGATATTTATTTTATTTGTCCAGGTGCTGTCCTGTCATGCATTTTCATGAGGTCATACTGCTGCGGAGCTGACACTGGCAGTGGTACAAGCCCGGAACTTCACCCTCGATTGCTCCGCTCTCTGCTACGCATTGTGCCCCAGAAGGCGGCGGCATTACTCCAGTTCTCAAAAACGGACCTGTCCCAGTACAAGTCAGGGAACATCCTCTGGGCTGTCGTCCAGCATCTCTGATTTCCCAGTCGTAGTTTCTTTTACAGCATATCAAGCCAAGCAAAAGTGTAGTGAGCCATCTCTCATTATTCATCATCATGTCGAGCCGGCGGAAGGCTTCCACTCCCTGTATGATCCGACCACAGGAGACCATGGTGGCACTGGATGAGGAGGAGGAGGTACCCTATTATTCTCTGGGCTCTATAATTCTTTGCTGGGAGCAACTTTTACACCTTTCTTGTGATGTTTTGTAGACATTATTTCTTTTAATCTCAAAATCCTACCAGTACAAGTAGAGAATTTTTTTCTCTCTTTTTTTTTTTTTTGTCTGCTTTAAAAAAAAAATACATATATACAGTCAAACCTCGGTTTTCGTACTTAATCCGTTCCAGAAGACTGTTCGGAAACCGAATTGTTCGGAAACCGAAACCATGTTTCCCATTGGAATCAATGTAAAAAAATGTAATCCGTTCCAAGTCAAGAAAACAACTTTTTTAAACCACTTTTTTTTTACAATTTCACACTATAAACTGTTCAAATGTAATAGGAGAGCAGGTAATATGTAAAATACTGTACAAACAAACTGTAATATATTTTATTTTCACCAATTTTAACATTAACATAGTAACATAAAAATTGAAGGAACATCTCTCTCTCTCTATCTGTCGTGGGGCGTGCGCCTATCCCAGCTGTCATCAGGCAGTAGGTGGGGCATTTCGGCATCCCGAACTCCTTCGCCAACACAGACACACGCACACCTGACTCATATTTCGCGATCAAATCTTTCTTAAATTCTATAGTTTTGCGCACTATTTTGCTCTTTTCTTCACCAGGTTTACCACTTCCACTTGCTTTCTTTGGTGCCATGATTAGGGGCTGATACAAGATGCAAAAATAACAGTTCGATATTACATAGTTCTCACCAAACACGTCTGCTTTTTAAAAAAAAAATCTTTATTGAACAATACCAACTCGTCTGCTCACAATGGACGCTACACGAGGAAGCTGTTTCTGTATGATTATTGCATAATAATGAGACACCGGACACCAGAGTGTTGATTGTGTGCCGCTGCATTGAAAACCACCTGCCGTAAACAAACGCACGCACTTCTCCCGTGCTGCTGGGGCAAACCATTCTGAAAAGAGGGGGGTTTCACTCCCCCTAACAGAAGCGTCTCACCAAACACGTCTGCTTTTTTTTATTGAACAATACAAACTCGTCTGCTCACAATGGACGCTACACGAGGAAGCGTTTCACCAAACGCGTCTGCTTTTTAAAAAAAAATCTATTGAACAATACAAAAACGTCTGCTGACAATGGACGCTACTGTAGCGACGAGCGAAGCCGAGAGGAGTGAAGTGACGCATTCAAGTGCGCTCAGTTAGTTCGAGAACCGAAATTTGTTCGTCATCCGAGGCATAAAAAACTCGAAATTTTTGTTCGAAAACCGAATTGTACGAGAACCGAGACATTCGAAAACCGAGGTTTGACTGTACTGTATATCTTTATATATATATACACACACACACACACACACACTCAGTGGTATCTCTACTTACGAAATTAATTGGTTCTGGAAGAAATTTCTTAACTAGAAAATTATGTAAGTAAAGTTGCGATTTTCATGTGTGTGTGTGTGTGTGTGTGTGTGTGAGAGAGAGAGAATACGTTTGGCATTAACTAATGCATTTATTTTCCATGATACACTGATTTGGCAATATTTTGCCATGTTATTTGTAATTGGGAAACGTGTTTTCGTCTTCCAGACAACAGAGAACCATACTGAGGAAGATGCTATGGAGACAGATCCATCAGGTGACCTAGACCTGATCAGGAAGACCTCTGACTCCCCAGCAGCACCTGACATCCCAGTGACTGAGTCATCAGACAGTTCCAAGTCTACACGGAAACAGCAAAGGGGCTATGAGTGCAAGTACTGTACCTTCTCCACTCAGAACCTGAACACATTCAAGGAACACGTGGATGCCAACCACCCCAATGTCATCCTCAACCCGCTGTACCTGTGCGCTGTATGTAACTTCAACACGAAAAAGTTTGACTCTCTGACAGAACACAACGATAGGAATCATCCCGGGGAGAACAACTTCAAGTTCAAACGCATCAAAATGAACAATCAGACAGTTTTGGAACAGACAATAGAGGGCTACAGCAGCAATGCAGTCATTTACAATAGTTCCAGTGTCATATCTGGTAAAGCAGAGGGGCAGAGCACTGTTTCCCTCAGCAAATCCACTGCAGCCAAGTTGGGGAAACAAAAAGTCCCATCCTCAGATAATAAACGGACGGAGCCTCAGTTATGTAAACTGAACCCCGACTTGATGAAGAAAGCAATCACGGCACTCAATGTCAACGGGACAGTCATCATCCCAGACTCGACTCTTCTCAAAGCAGACGGCCTTTCTCACATCATGCCTTCCCTGCAGCGGCCTGTAAACTACACCCAGGTAGGATGCACCAGAACCAGGGTAGAAAATTCCAATTTTAGGGGGTGGGAACCATTAATACTCAAAGAGCCATTTGGGCGTTTAAAACATCGATTTCAAAATTAGGTATTTGACTGTACTGCAATTAGCAGGATGGCTTGTGTTGTTATGATTCCAGGTGCCGAAGATTGCGATTCCCCTCAACACAACCAAATACAATCCATCGCTGGACGACAACCTGACCCTCATCTCTTCTTTCAACAAGTTCCCGTACCCAACACAAGCTGAGCTCTCTTGGCTTACCGCGGTCTCCAAACATCCGGAGGAGCAAATTAAAGTCTGGTTTACAACTCAGAGGCTCAAACAGGGCATTAGCTGGTCACCGGAGGAGGTACAAACGGTCAAATTATTCTTTATTTGTACTTTTTCCTCCCCACACACATTTTTTTTCAGCCAACCGTAGACGGTCGTAGTCAAAGACGCTCTGATGGGAGGTAATTGTAATGAATGTATTTATGAATGTAACAGGAAAACATTTTTCCCGTACCAGGTAGAGGAAGCAAGAAAGAAGATGTTCAACGGTACAATCTCGTCTGTGCCTCAGACTTTCACCGTTGTAACCCCTCATCTTACCACTCAGTCATCCGCCAACACACCACCAGTAACGAGTGCAGTCTCCAAATGCGTGCAGCCTGCCGCTTCAGTCCTCCAATCCGTCCCTTGTCAGCTGCTGGGACAGACCAGTCTGGTGCTAACTCCCGTTGCCAACGGCTCGACTGTTACATGTGCACCACTGGCACTCACGTTGGCAAACCAGGTGCGCAGAAAAGATATATATTTGACAATCCAAAATAAGAAATAATCCCAAAAATGTTTCGAACCTGATATAATTTGAAATGTCAAAATTAAAAAAATAAATAACATGAGGTCTTTGCCTCCATTTTTTTCCCCACCTACAGGTTGCTCAGTCGCTCAAACGACCCTTGCCCTCACCCTCAACTGCCTCCGAGAGTAAACGGCCCTCCATCATTCAAGCCATATCTACGCCTATTGCCACATCCAAGCTCGCCTTGCCCAAAGTGTTAAATTTCACTGCAGACCCCAACAAAACAGCCGAGCAGCTCTCAGTGCTGCGGTCCAGTTACATGCAGTGTCCTTTCCCAGAGGAAGAAGAGGTTGGAATCATGGAATAACCACTGTGAACTGCTATGAATATAGACGGTGATAATCACATGCATCTTGTCATGTGACAGATCTACAGGCTGATAGAGACCACCGGGCTGTCCAGAGGCGAGATTAAGAAGTGGTTCAGTGAACAAAGGCTACTTAATCTCAAAGGTATTTGGTTTCCCACGTCTGAAGTTATGAATTACCTAGGCCAGCAGGTTTTCATCTAACCCTAAAGTAGGGGTCACCAACCTTTTTGAAACCAGGGAGCTACTTCTTGGGTACTGATGAATGCAAAAGGAATACGGATTTGATCTACACATCTGAAATGTTCTCAAATTATCTTGAATCATAAGTTATGATAGTTATTACACAGAATTCTATGTGAAGATACTGATCATGTTCTGCCACTAATGATAGAAAACAGATAAATATCAATATGCAACATTATATTTCTATAGTTCCCTGCCAGTGTTTACACTCTCAAAGGATCACTTCAAAACCATTCCTAGGAAATCACAATGCCCCATTGCTGGTTACCGGTACTTGATTTTTTTGGGAAAGGCATGGGGGGGAGGGGGGCTGGTGACCAACGTTTGAAACAACAATGTGCAGTCCTGAAAGAACAGCTTCATAATAATTTTGATCCACTCGTTTGGGACAAGGAGAATATTGTCTCTGTTGTTGCCGTGGAAACACCATCTACTTTAAAGGGCTATAATATTGGTGGGCCAGCCTGGACACCGAGTTCAGGGAAGGATTTGCTGATGCAATCTAAACAATATGAGATCCTGGATAAGGGGAAGAAGATGGATGGATGGATATAATATTTCGACAATCTCAAAACTGTATGATGTAAATTTCACAGACCATACATGAATTTCTCTTCAAGGTCCCATGCCATCAAAATGCATTTATTTTCTTTGAATCTGTGACATGGTTTAAGTTTGACATCTCTTCAGTTTGTCGTTGGCGTGCAGTAGCTTTTGAAAGATAAAGGCCTGCAAAATGAGCGCATCTCTATTCGGCGGTGGCGTGACATAGATTTGACTATTAGTATTTAAGTACTCAACCACTAGATTCAAAGTCATGTGACGCTGCGTCGCGACAATAAATCAGTGGCGAGAAAAAATATGCTGCGCCTCTCACAACAGTAACGGAGAAATGATCGGTGCTGTTTATGGTTCAGACACTGTTTAAGGTCTGCTACAGATACCGGGACAGCACCCAAAAACGAGCCAGCTTGGAGAATGATGAGCGAGGATATTGGCGTACCTGGTAAATACTACTTTTTAACAGCGGTTGGTTGGAGCCAATTTTAATTTGAACCAAGCAAGCAATATTATTAGTCCCACATTTATACACATTCACTCAGTCTCGCGTTCAATCACTCACTAGGTCTTTATTAAGAAATTAAAGAAATGGTGTTAGTATCTATGTGGGGAAGCCCCACTTCCTCTCCGATACATGTGGCACAACTCAAGCTCATACATTTTCAGTGTGTACACTACTTGTGCAGCCATTAAGCATTGAAAATTCTGGCTGCGGAGAAGGCGTGCACGGGTGTGTGCTCACGGAGCCACTACCGCCGTCTCCAGGCGAGTCTTTCCAACGAGGCAGCGGGCTCTGTGGGAGGAAGGCCTGGGAGGACAGCTGTCCAGCTTGAATAAATATAGTTTGAATATTCATGATAAATTGTTTTTTGACCCTATGCTTGAAAAAGGGCAGCCTGGTCATTTCCAGCCCAAATTATCTTGCAAACCTGATGAAAGGACATCAAACATTTAAAAAAACAAAAAGTGCCATGTGAGCTCCAAGATGTCTCATATATGCTACATGGCTGTTATGAGCAGTAAACGTATCATACAATAATTTCTCTTGCCTCAAAATTCACAAATGATCCAATATGGATTTGGCATTTTGAAAAAGTGCAGTTTATGAACACTCCTTTGAATTTAACAGTCAAAAAAGATGTATTATTTAAGAACCTGATGCCTATTTAAATATGTATTTTTCCTTTCTTAACTGAATGTTACTCAAAACAAATGATTTGTAATCAAATCTGGATACATGCGAACATGTTTGGCGAACGCAGGTCATGATTTATACATAAAACCATGAACCTTTTGCAACTTCAGCTCAACTTCTACTTGTGTTTGTGCTTCATGTGGAATTTCAGCGTGATAAAGAGTGGGATACATTGAGGTCATTTCTGACCTAATATTTCTACTCTTGTTCTATATTTCAATTTCTGGGTAACATAAATACATTTTTCTCTCTGTCTCATTGAAGGTGTTCACCCACCCCCAGTGTTGGTGAAAGCTGAGGTGACTCCAGTACCTAAAGATGGACCCGTTAGGAAAGCGGTCCCGAGCCACTTCCCCCTGCTGGAGCGAGTGAAAGGGAAGTCCTCGGAGCAACTGAAGGCACTTGAGGAGAGTTTCCAGAGAAGCGGCGCTCCAACAAACGCTGAGATTGGTACAAATTTGCTGTCAGACTTTTCGCCTGGGGCTGGGAAAGAGAGTAAATGATTGAATAAACATGATGACTTAGCTAAGGAATAAAAACTCTGGTGAGGGGTTGAAAATAAAATACACAGTTTAGATTTTAAAATCCCAAGGCTTTTGCCAAACAAATGACTTCAGAGCAGGTCTGGCCAGCCAGTCAGAGACACTGGGCCATTTTTTTTTTTTACTGTGAAAATATAAGATAGTATGGCGTTTGACATCATTGGTTGGAAAATGGGCAAAATCGGGACAAAAATAGCCCGATTTTCTTTGTGTGTACTGGGCCTTGGTTACCTATTCTTTCAGATTCACAGTTGAGATCTTCACGACTCTATGGCTAGCCGGCGATCCAGAACAAACTGCACCCACCCAATTCTTGATCTCGTGGGGGCGACCTGGCTCTTTGCCATGAGTGCCCTTCACTGGCGGGCCTGTTTGCGCTGGTGTCGGCAACACGTGCGTTGGAACCTGAACATATGGAGGAATGCTGTGTTTAGAGCAGGGGTATGGAACTTGGGTTTCTGGAGAGCCAGATCCTGCCTGTTTTAGACCCCTCCCTACTGCAACACACCTGATTCAAATGAACAACTCATCAGCAAGCTCTGTAGAGGCCTGAAACCATCATGAACAATTGAATCAGGTGTGCTGGAGGAGGGCGGGATCTGAAATAGGCAGGATATGGCTCTCCAGCAACTAGATTTCCCTACCCTGAGTTATGTCCAGATTCTGCCTATGGCAGTTGGGATCGTCGGGTCCAATTGTGTGCTGAAAATGAATGCTATGTTAATTGTTGCACCGAAACATAGTAACATCTTTCGGTGGATGGAATGGCCTGACCTCTATTGAACACTTGCGGGATCAGCTTGGGTGTGCTGTTCACAATACAGAAGTCTTTGGCTGACTTAAGAAAAAAGCTGGTTGAAGAATGAACAGTGTGTGACCAGTATTAGGAGAAGGTGCTAAGATGCTGTGGATATGTATGATTACAGAGGCTCCTGATCGTAAACGTAATCAATTCTCAAATGTATAATCTTCAAACATCCAGTCCACTAAATGCCAAACACAGACAACGGCAAAATAAGCAGTTTGGCATCGGCAGACAAGCTAAAACATTTTATTTTTTTTCCCCATGGATACAACCCACATTCTCTGCTCTCCTGCGTTTCCCACAAATAGATGTTCCTTCCAAATATGGTACCTTTTAAAAAAGACATAACCAGGCTTTCCAACAGGAAAAGATAGATTGCTAAAACATTATTAGAGCAAAGAAATAAGCTGCCAAACACAGAGTATTTCCTTATTTTTTGTGCTGTTTATTTGACTGACCATTTTAAGATGAAATTCTATACGGGATTGTCTGCAAAATGCTGTCTCAGAGATGAAATACCAAAGAGAGACTTTCATGAAAGACTTTTGTGCTGGTTATAGTCCTGGATAACATTACAGGGATCATCAGATCGCATAGGGATGACATCACTGGCACGTCATTACTGTGTCTATGAATGTTCAGTCAATATAATGGCATTTTGTGGATATTTAAGAACAGAAGGGTGTGCGCATTAATGCTTTTTCCTCACAGTGACTCTGTTGACTCCCAACACACGAAGAGCTCGTTGAGACAGTAGTGCCGGTTTTTAGTGGTAGCAGCTCACCTGACTCTTTGAACTCCGTTCTGCTCTAGACCAACTGGCCCAGGAGACCAGGCTGTCCAAGACTGAAGTGGACTGCTGGTTTTCTGAGCGCAGGGCCCTTAGGGACAACATGGAGAAGGCCTTGCTCAGCGTGACGTCCAAGAACACAGATGACAAAGGCGACAGGCCAGGAGTGTTGCTCAATGGTTCATCACATCGCGAGCAGGATGGAAAACTGCTCCAATCATCGGCTCTCCCACCGTTCCTCTCTTCTTCATCCTCCTCAAGCTCCCCTCCTGTGCTCGCAGCCTCCTCCCCTCATCCCCCAACCTTGTCTGCCTCTGCATCACCTCCCATCCTTCATTCATCCTCCTCCTCTTCTCCACATCCTCCCATCCTCTCTCTGTCGACAAGCCCTGCTCCCATCCCAAGTGGCTCACTCACTCTTCTGCGAGAGGTAACAATTGATACAAAGTGATAACATTTCCTTTTTGGATTAACTGCTAATGATAACTGAATTTTGTAGCTTGTGACAAGAAATACAGGTAGATTATTTGTTAGGTTTTCTTTTTGTTTTTTGTTTTTTTTACAGGTTATGGTGTGACTAATTAGATGGTGCTTTAATTGTAATAATTATTGGCATTATGTAATGGCATTTGGGTGACAGATTACAATTATATAAGGCGGTAACAACTGCATTATCAAGAGTGACAAAGTTGTGTTGTGAAAACTTTTGTGCCCCGCATAATTACAGGCAATCACGCATAACACATGCTTAGGTCAACAATTAAACAATGGTTGCGGTAGACACACTCACACATTCACTAACAGCAGGTTCTTATTCTTGTCTAACTTGAAGTAATGGGTAGAGTGTCTCATGCGGGTTCTGTAGATCTAGCCTGTCTGATATTAACATTTAAGGGGAAGCCAACCCAAAAATGTTCTTTACGAAATGTTCTATGCGCCCCCACGAATCTAAATAAGGCATTCTGACTCAAATCACGAAATATAGAATATGAGTTAAGCAGCACATGTTTTTTTCACATTTCAAGGGCGGCCATTTTGCCACTTGCTGTCGACTGAAAATGACATCACAGTTGCTCAGGTAATGACCAATCACCAGTCACCTGTTTTCTGAAGCGGAGCCAGGATTGTTGATTGCCTGAGCCCTGAGCAACTGTGATGTCATTTTCAGTCAACAGCAAAATGGCCGCCCCCTGGTATGGATAAAAACGGGTCCATTGGTGTTGCACCTTCACTATGTCACAGTATAACATTTCTCTTGTCCCAGAGCTTGGGACACTGAGACACCACATTATTAACCTTGTCCTTCATGTTCTCTCTGCTGTTTTCGTTATGCAGTACATCTCTTGCAATATCGGCCAAAATCGCTTCCCCAAAATCTTCCTATTGGATGTACCAAGTTGTTGTCACAGCGCGCTGCGGCCCAAATGGAAATTTTTTTCAATTAAAGTGTGTCAGCACCGGCAGCCACTGACCCCTAAGTGCAATGTGAAAAGACCTTTAAAACTGGTTATTATTTCACTCTTAAGCCACATTGTCCTGGTGGTACATTTAATTCTGCCACCTGCTGGTTATTTGCATGTACAAGAGTGCAGTTTTGTGAGAGCGCAGCACAGATTTATTCTAGATATCGTTGAGGAGTAAATCAAATTAAATAGCTTTCTGATATGTAATATTTTGCTTTTGCTCCTCTGACCTGTCTTGGCAGATGTTCTGTCGGACCCAGTGGCCGACACCTGAGGAGTACAGTCAGCTGGAAGCGCAAACAAGCATGGGCCGCACTGACATTGTCCGCTGGTTTAAGGAACATCGCTCAGCCTTGAAGAATGGTGAGATCCTGGCCTGGTTGGAAGCTTACCAGAGCCAAAAAGATCAGCAGAAATCTGGACAAGAGCTGAACGGAGAAAGTTTTGACAAACAACACCATGGTGTATCACTGGAAGGAAAAGGTATGTTACTCTGATCATTCTGTCCCGCTTGGTTGAGTTTTCACGTTTAACCCCAAGAATTTTGGTGTAGTTGAGGAAGTTGGCGAGAAGAAAACAGCGGCAGCATCTTTGGAGAACTCCAAGCTGCCTAATTCAGACACAGTACAGTGGTTGACTGAAAAACTAACTCACAGTGTGTCGGACCTGAGCCAGGCTAGGCTGGACCAGACCAGCTCTAGCATTGCTGAAAAGGGGAGGTGGGTGTCCTATGTTTAAAAAAAAAAAAAAATTCCTTAATGCCTAAAGTAGTCTCTAAATTCACACGATTCAAATTACCTCCACTTGCAAATATCAATATTTCTTCCTGTATAAATAATACTGCTCTTTCTTAGTTGGCACTATTTGTATCTAAAGTTCTGTCCACGGATGTATGAGGATTTATTATTGAATAATCTTAGTTTCATGCACATTAAATATCCCAGAACCTGCAAAGCATCATGCGTCTGGCTGTGTTGAAAATGCCGCTTTATGTTTTTGCTAGGTGGATTCAAGTGACTGTTGCTGTGGACAAAGAGAGTGAGGGAGGCTTACAAAGACAGCGACTGGCAGCAGATGCTGATGTTTTGACCATGGAGCAACCTGGGAGGGTCACCGGCTGATGGTCAGTAAATTGGCATCCATCCATCCATCCATTTTCTGAACCGCCTGATCCTCACTACGGTCGCGGGGGGGGGTGCTGGAGCCTATCCCAGCTGTCTTCGGGCAGTAGGCGGGGGACACCCTGAATCAGTTGCCAGCCAATCGCAGGGCACACAGAGACAAACAACCAACCACGCCCACACTCACACCTAGGGACAATTTAGAGTGTCCAATCAGCCTGCCATGCATGTTTTTGGAATGTGGGAGGAAACCGGAGCACCCGGAGAAAACCCACGCAGGCCCGGGGAGAACATGCAAACTCCACACAGGGAGGCCGGAGCTGGAATCGAACCCGGTGCCTCTGCACTGTGAAGCCGACGTGCTAACCACTGGACTACCGGGCCGCCCTAAATTGGCATTATTATACGTTTCTAAATAGACTTGAAAAACCAAACGAAGTTTGGGAAATTTGTGTTGGGTAGATTATTTTTTTTGTTTCCCACAATATATTTTCCAATAAATGCCAAGTTTGGTTCCCTTTCATGTGCAAAAAAACATACATTTGTTGGCTGAACAGCATTACAGAGTATTAGCGTTGTGTCCTAACAGCTTCTTTTGCTACCACTGATGGGTTATGGATTACTAATGGTATATTGGATGATTCAAGTCTCATAAATAAGGAGGAGGAAATATAACTTATTGGCATTTTTTACAAAATGAAAATAAACATCCATTCCAACATCATACACATGCATGCACATAATTGTTAGTACCCCTTTGTTAATGAAAGCAAAAAAAAAACCCTCAGTGGTCACAGAAATAAAGTAATTAATAAAGATGCAATGAAAATTAACAAGTGAAAAGCAGACATTGCTTTCGAATTGCATTTGAAAAGTATATTAAAAAAGAAAACTCATGAAATGGGAATTCAAAAGCAATGTCTGGAATGTGGGTTCATTGATAGAGAAGTACCCACAATTATGCCCATGCGTATAACATAACTAAGAAGCATTTATTGCAGTAATATTACCTCCCCCACAAAAACGTGTTTTCCGTTTATGCACATGCATTTGTTGTAGTAAAAACAATTCTGCATGGTTAGAATAGCCTTATTCCAATGATATTCATTTTGGGCCAAGTTCCCGAAGAAGCTAAAACAAAGCAGTTTTGAGTTTAATGATTTAATATGTAACATCATGTATCATATTTTATTACTGCTGATCTTGGAATTTGATTGCACTAATAGCACATCGGAACACATACAGTACAGTATCTTACTAACTATAATCGGCATACATGCACTGTCATTATGATGCAATCATGATGATGCATGATGTCAACTACCCCTAAAAAAAATTTTAAAAACCACTTTCATCCCAGTTACATGTTGAGCCCTTTTTATTGTGCGTGGTTTGTGACGAGAGGATAACGCTTGAATTACATTTGCGGTGCGTACCTAGCAATCCTCGCCACAGATCACCTTTTATTTCCATCCATCCATCCATCCATTTTCCGAACCGCTTCATCCTCACTAGGGTCGCGGGGGGTGCTGGAGCCTATCCCAGCAGTCTTCGGGCAGTAGGCGGGGGACACCCTGAATTGGTTGCCAGCCAATCGCAGGGCACACAGAGACGAACAACCATCCACGCTCACACTCACACCTAGGGACAATTTAGAGTGCCCAACGAGCCTGCCATGCATGTTTTTGGAATGTGGGAGGAAACCGGAGCACCCGGAGAAAACCCACGCAAGCCCGGGGAGAACATGCAAACTCCACACAGGGAGGCCGGAGCTGGGATCGAACCCGGTACCTCTGCACTGTGAAGCCGACGCGCTAACCACTGGGCTACCGGGCCGCCCCCACCTTTTATTTGTAAATGTTATTTCAGATGACTCGGTCCTTTGGTGAGTGTGTTCCAAACAGTGTACACCTGTTCCTGCTTTCTTCCATGCTGCCTGCTTTCGAACTGGTTGTGTTTGGAAGACACATCACAGCATTTTCCCCCGCCTCCGGTTTGCTGGCAATGACTAAATGAGTGGAGTCAGGCGGCCCATATGAGCTAGACCAATTGTGGCAATTTAGCCACTTGTTGGGCTCGGGGCTCAAATAAATAACCGGGCCAATGGCATATCTTTGCAGTAGAGAAATAATCACCATTTTTAATAAATGTATGTGTGATTACACATACTAATTGCGTCTTTTTTTTTCTGTTACTGTAACGGAATACTGTTACCGTATTGTCCACAACATAAGGCGCACCTAAAAGCATTCAAATTTCTCAAAAGCTGACAGTGTGCCTTTATAATCTGATGCGCCTTATATATGGATCAATATCCTGATTTCTTGGACGTAGTATTTTAAATGTTCTATAAAGTGCTTCGTTTCAGTTGCAGCGGTTGTGAAAGCTTTAAATAAAGCTCTATTGCAGGGGTGTCAAACTAATTTCACATTGCGGGCCGCATACGGCTTTGGTAGATGTGAAGTGGGCCGGACCATTAAAATTATACCATACTCTGCTATAAATAACCAAAATATCATGTATTTCCTTTGTTTTGGTATAGTGAAGCACAAGAACATGAGGAAAATGTTGAACTTGAACAAGTAATTGGTATTGAAAGATATAGTCATGCATTTTAAGATTAAACGAGATTTATAAAGAAAGGATTTTTAAAAACCATTTATACATGTGCATGTAAAATCAACATTTTATAAAAAAATATTCACTCAGTGTCTTTTATGCATTTTTTTTCATTTTTAAATTATCCTGCGGGCCTGATCAAACCCCCTTGGGGGCCGGTTCCAGCCCGCGGGCCATATGTTTGACACCCCTGCTCTATTGTATTGTATTCCCTTAGCTAGCTCCATCTAGTGGATGCATAACACAACCGCAGCCACTATTATAGCTTCTGTTTTATGCGCCTTATAATGCGGTGCGCGACCTATACTGTATATGAAAAGACACAAAATGTTTGAGGAACCCGTGGGGGGGGGGGGGGTCCTAAAAGTCACCTAATTCTTGTTGAAGAAGTACACACTTGCGTGCAGTATGTTGTGCCGCTTCACTGGTTTTTAAACAAGAAGTGGCTGCTGCCATCTTGGCTGCAGCGTTTTCGTACTTTTCACCAGATTTCACACAGAGAGGACTTCATCCTTGGACGGCCAGCAACAGAAATAACTGTTTGTGATTGGCTCTGGCCCTGAATGGTGGACTGGGTCTTTAAAATGCCGCAGCTGCACTCTAATCCACCCAGGAACTTATTTGTGTCAAATTAACTGCAATTGGTCCTTTAAATGGACAGTTTGATGCCATGGCGTGATGTGAGTAGCATGATGCCATCATTAGCACGTGCGTGCACATAACACACACACACACCATGCAATTATTGGAGGGAGGCGGCACTGCCATTTCAGTTAATGATGAGATGTTGCCTGTGGTGTCAGTGTTTCAGTGACAATCACTGTTGAAGAGGACATTTGTTCTACCGGTACATATTTTTCTGGCAATTCACTGCTCAACCTGCTACATTTGGTTCTTTGACTTGATGCCTCAAATGTTATTTGTGGGAAAATCTCAACGTGACCGACCGTTGACTGTAGATAATGATGTCAAGAAAACAATAGCTGTAATTGCTATTAGCGGGACCTGGGAAGTGACTTGGCTTAATTGTGAATTTAGGATGAATAATGGATCCAAGGGCGGCCCGGTAGTCCAGTGGTTAGCACGTCGGCTTCACAGTGCAGAGGTACCGGGTTCAATTCCAGCTCCGGCCTCCCTGTGTGGAGTTTGCATGTTCTCCCCGGGCCTGCGTGGGTTTTCTCCGGGTACTCCGGTTTCCTCCCACATTCCAAAAACATACATGGCAGGCTGATTAAACACTCTAAATTGTCCCTAGGTATGAGTGTGAGAGTGGATGGTTGTTCGTCTCTGTGTGCCCTGCGATTGGCTGGCAACCAATTCAGGGTATCCCCCGCCTACTGCCCGAAGACGGCTGGGATAGGCTCCAGCACCCCCCGCGACCCTAGTGAGGATAAAGCGGTTCGGAAAATGGATGGATAATGGATCCAAATTACTATACAGCGAGTCTTTTGACGGTGATTAAATACACAAATTTCCTTGTTGGCATACAGGCTCACTTCCTTTTTTTGTCTCATTTCTGTTCTAGATGATGTGAATCCACACTCAAGTGTCACAAAGAAGGTCACGTATAAGATGCCAAAAGTGGAAGCAAGGTTGTATCGTCGTGCCGATAGTGGTCACAAAGCAGATTGGATGTCTGCATGCATGTCACCCGACATGTGGTGCAGATTTTCATGTAGAGGAGTGCCAAAGCTGGACTAATTTTTTGTTTGTTTTATCCATGTAAATATTTTTCTGTATTGCTTAAAAAAAAAAAAAGTGTGTACAGTTTTCTTGGAAGGGCATGTTTTACTTTTTTTTTAGGTTTCTGCCCAGGACATAGAATGTTTGTGTTCTTTAAAGCTCAACATGTAAAATATCTGTTTATTTGCTGAAAATCAATCTTATTTTGGAGGAAAAATGAACCTGCTTTCTGCTCAGTATGATTTTTGTTTTTGTTTTTTATGGAACTTGCATTACTATAAGGCTTTCTTGTGCTCGGACACTTCATCTCCAGCTCGAAATGTCCTCTTGCTGCGTCAGCCCTTTCTCAAAGGAGTCACAGACAATGTTCTTGAGGAGAAGTGAGAGGGAATGGATTGCGGCAGTGCAATCTTGGCCTCGCTGCTGGCGACGAAGCCACACGCTTGCCACAAAGAGCCACATGTGCAGACCAAGACAAACTGCGTTTAGGCCAATGAATGATAGAATGCACTAACTTGTATCTTTTTGAATCAGCTGGTGTGCTCCTGCATCAGTACCCGAGGCAATAACAGTGCAGAATGTTCTTTCTGTCCTATTAATGTTGAAACATATAGTCTGTCTGATCACACCATGCTGCCTTTTCAGGTCTTTTCCACATCAACCAATGGTTCATTATGATGGTAATGCAAAACTTGGACTATTTTTGACAACGCACGTCGGGGAGATACATGAATAGCGATTAAACGACTAAAGCCGTTTCAAGTGTGACTCTTGTTCAGCCGTGAATTGTTTCGCCTTTCCCTGTTTTGTCTTCTCAACTGACAGTGTGGAGGAGGGAGGGGTCAGTTAATTCTGGTTGTTCGTGTAAAATCATTTCTAACAAGTTCAAATGGCAATTTCTTTTAAATGTAAGATCAAATCTGCCTTACAATCAACTTTTTTTTTTTTTACTTGTACTCAAGTTTTAAAGGGATGATGTATTTTGTCTTATTGCATCCTCACGCATCATTTCTGCAAGCACTGCTAGAGATTCAACTGTCACTTCTGTATGATAACGCTGGTTTGAAAAGCAGAATGAACATGTTTTCCGCTGCTTAAGTTTCATGTTCAAGCGTTTGAGCGTATTCTGGCTTGTGGTTGGCTTTAAAAAAATACTGCCTGCATTTTCATTTTCTACTTTAAATCTGCTCTAACTGAATCAATACGCAATACTGGTCTTGATCTTAATGCATTAAAACTTGAGAGATTGATTTCCATGTCTGGTTACGCAACAACAATTTTATGAGATATGACTGTGAGATTGCTTGTACGGTACTGGTCCTGGTTATGAATCTGAGCTTGGGCCCTGTGTATGATTTCTCCAGGTATTCCGGCTTCCACGCCCCCACATTCAAATTCTTGCTTGTTTGGTTCATTGAAGAATATACAGTAGTTGTGAGTGGTTATTTATCTATAACTCAAAATGCATTGGGGATATTTGGCTTCCGGGTGATATTCTAGGATACTCTCAAAATATGCAATGTACTTTACACATAAACTGAATTTCACCTGCCCTATTATTTTGATCTTTCACTACTTTTTGCACAACTTCCAATTCTCTAGAACAGTGGTTCTTAACCTTTTTAGAGGTACCGAACCCAACCAGTTAATATGCAGATTCACCGAACCCTTCATGGAAAAAAAAGAGAGAGAGAGAATTTTATTCAAGATATTAAAAAAAACACATTAATTAAAAACAGAAAAAAGTAAATAAAATTTCAAGAGATAGTATACGGTACTTTTTTTTTTTTTAATGTACGATGTACCATCACGACAGTCACACGTTGACTACTAAGCGAACTAAATTTCCCACAGCACTGATTGGACAAGCAATGCCATGTAATCATCTGCAGCCACTGATGGCCAAGCGGGCGTGTCATAGCTAATTAAAATGTTGAGTCGCGTGTGTCTTACCCTCCATGGCAGAGGCTCTGTTGAACCCGAGACTGATTCAACCATTTGTGTGTCTTTGTGCATGTTAGTAATACATATATATTTTGTTAATGTACATTGCACCCTTACCATCCTACCAGTCTAATTTTCACAAAAAGTATTAAAAAAAATTTATCAAGCAGGTAGATCTTAAACCCATGGTGGCGCGTGACCTGCGCCACCGGAAGTTGTTAGTGCTCCGCAGTCTGCAATTGCAGCTTGTGATCGGAGCTGTTGCGCTGTATCTTTTATTGTTATCATTATTCTCATTCAGAGATTGTTTGGTGTACAATTCACCGAGGGCACGGGCAAAGAATAGGAATCTGGAGGGCAGAGGGAAGCATTTTCAAACGGTACGCGTGAGCTACGACAGTTAACAGGCTGCCAAAGTGCCTCGCATGCCTCTGTGTCAGTCTGTTCCTCATCATGGCGTGCGCGGTAACGGGTCGATTGCGGGAGGTTAGTTGATCGAAAAGTAGATCTTCGGTCAAAAAAAGTCTGAGCACCCCTGCTCTAGAACTACACTAGGAGCTTTAATGCCGCAATTCTTGGAGACCTTTATTCCATGAGTCGACCGATATTCAATGGTTTAATTTGAATTTGTACACAGTTGTCTTCATCAGGCTGTTCACATTTTGACATACTGAAATGAGACCAAGACACCCCAACATTTGATGGACGGTACCTCACTATTGTAAGGCTATAAATGGGATCTTCTCAGAGGGGAAGTAGCAACTCTGTTTAAAGCAGGGGTTTCGAACTCCTTTTGTATGGGGGTCATTGAATTGAATTGAATACAACTTTATTGTCAAATGTGCTGTACGTATGTGTAACATACAGCACAGATGAAATTTCTTCCCCCTCAACATAAAACAAAAGGAGCCGCTGCGGGTGTCCGCGCCGCCATCAAAAGAAAAGTTGGAGATAGTCTGCATGTGTCTGGGCTGTATCAACTATTCAACAGGAGGTTAATGCACTCCCAAAAAAAAGCCGTTTTAGCAATCTTCATTTAATCTCTCTAATAAACATCTCAGTTCCCAAAAATCTGTTTTTTCTGGCTATTCCTTGATGGGTCAGGCATTAAAGGGCTAATATTTCACATACTCCTCAGCATCAGTAGTTGAGTAATGTCTGATTTCTTCTGTGCATTCATGACATGTCGGGGTGCCCGTGTTCAACAACAACAAAAATCAGTCTCCAGTTCTTCTTGCAATTGTCAGTTCTCATTGCCAACCATTCACCTTCCAGCATATTCTTTTAAAAGACGCGAGTTGGAATTAGAATTACGTTTAGTGAAAGCTGTCATGCGCCTGAGGTATGGTAGCCCGCCCATAAGTGATAAATAGTCAGGTCAGGTCAGGTCATCCCATGGCCTAGAAGGCCGTAGGGGTGCCATGGTGGACGTCTGGGCAGTCAGGGATCTCCAGCACTCTCGGTCCTTCGCTGTTCGTAGCAGGGTCTGGAAGCTGCAGTCAGTCCATTCCTTGATGTTGTCCATCCAGCACTTTCTCTGTCTGCCTCTTCTCCGCTTCCCTTCCACTGTCCCCTGTAGGATGGTTTTGGATAGCGAGGTATGCCTTGTAACATGGCCATACCAGGCCATTCTGCGACGTTTTACCGTTGAGAGTACAGGCTCCTGTTCTCCAGCGAGGGTGGTGACTAGCTGTCTGACATAGTCATTTGTCCGGTGTTCTCTGTAAGATATATGGAGCATCTTTCTGTAGCTCTTGTTCTCAAAGGACTGAATCCTGCGTTCCGTGTCTGCTTTGAGTGTCCAACTCTCACAGCCGTATAGTAAAGTGGAGATTACCAGTGATTTGTATAGCCTGACCTTCACCGTGAAGCTGATGGTATTGCTCCTCCAAATTCTGGCCAGTCTTGTCATGGCTGATGTTGCTATGCCTATTCTCGCTTTAATCTCCTTTGTGGAGCTGCCATCCTCACTCACAAAGGACCAAAGGTATTTGAAGTCCTTAACCACTTCCAGGGTTTGCCCGTTCATTGTGATGTTTGCTGGTGTTGTTTTATTGTGGCTATTGACCAGTATCTTGCTTTTCTCTGCACTTATCTCCATGCCGTAAGCCCTCGCTACCTCTTCAAGTCTGGTGGTAAGATCCTGGAGTTCAGCTTTGCTTTTTCCCCATAAGGTCTGTGTCATCAGCGAACCGAAGGTTGCAGATGGGTCTTCCTCCGATGGATATGGAGGTGTGGAACGTTTCAAGGGCCGCATCCATGATGTTTTCCAGAAAGACATTGAATAGGACAGGGGACAGAAGACATCCTTGGCGGACACCGATCGATAAATAGTAGTGAATGGCAAATAACAGTCAGACTAGATTCTTTTTTCGGGAAACTTGTATTTACAAAAACAAAAATGACTTGTGATACTAAGAAGTATGTACTACCGATACCCACAACAATACTTGTGGTTGGCCACAAGCATTCACCCACCACCATTTTGACAATTCCTAAATCCGATGATATGCTCACTGAGAGGCTGGAGAAGATCATTAAGAACCTAAATCAGATAACTATGGGATGTTTCGCATCTCTCAACCCGACCATCTGCTGTCAAAGGGTGAAATAAGGCAGTAAAAAAACACAGTAAGAGAAGGGGAGTTGGCTAATCACATACAAAAAGAAAATCTTTTTCATCTTTAAAAGTCATCAAAACAGCAACCGCACTTATGGTTTTAAAATACTTGCCAATTTTACTTTTCACTCATCAGACTTAAATGAACTACAGTAATTTGGAGTTCCTCAAACAGAAGAAAGTGAAGAAGCAAACATTTAGACCCAGGTGCAGAAGCTGAAAGGGGGCGATGGGTGAGGCTTGTCATCGCTCATTAATCCCCCAAACGGAAGCCGTGGCCCCAGTTGTAACGTCCACCGCCGCCGCCACCACCACCGCCTCCTCCTCCTCCTGCCTGCTCCTGGGGTGCTGGTCTCCTCGCGGGAGGGGCGCCGAAGCCCGACACCCCTCCTCTCCTGGTCGGGAGGAACCGATACCTGTCGAGCATGATTGCAATTATGAAAAAGGCAAGTTTCGGAAGTATCATACCACCATTGAAATACACTGACCAGCCATAAGATTTGGGCTACTTGCAAAATAGAAACAAGTCCAAGACAGGAGCAGAATCAAATCTTTCTTTCCAAAGACAATCTTCAGTTTCGAGTGACGTCAGAAGGAAATATTATGGTTGCAGTTGTGTAGAACTGTAAACCTTAATCTGAGAGCTGACTCAGACATACGCATGTGTATAATATGGCTCTCATTGAAATACATTTCCAAATATTTTGCTTTCATGGGTCTCTTTGTCAAAAAGGTTGCCAATCCCTGCAATATGCAATGCACATTGACTTGCGCATACTCCGTGGCATAACATTTTTTTATTTTTTTTTAGCTTGTGGAAGTCAATACCCTGTGGCAATATGTGGAACCAAACTCGTAAATGCGTTCAAAGATATTTGACGGTCAAAAATGTTGATTCCAACACTGGCAGTGCCGCGCTTTCGATGTTCTACTAATAACAGCACTCACAAGAACTGTGGCGTAGAAAGGAAGGAGCGTCCTCCGAGGTCCATGGGATATTTGAACATGAGAAAGAAGTAGAGGTGACCCACCAGGTTCCCAATGAGCTCATTCACAAACCTGCGTCCAAATGAGCAGAGGCATGTCAGTGTGTGTTGCAGAAAGAACGAATAACGGGAAGGACAGCAATAAAGATGCGGTGAACAAAGGGATTACTCACGAGCCTCCAATGATGAAGTTGAAGATCAAGATGACCCAAGGCAGATAATGTGCCTAGACAAAGCATACACTGACAGTGAATACCTTGGATATGGAGATGCTGAACGCCATGAACAAGGCTGTTCATAAATAAATACACTGATGTGGTGTTGGGTGTTACAACATCTTACCTTGAATCTTGTTCCAAACCAGAAAGACACAATCGTGTCTTTATTGAACTGAGCCCAGATGTACAGTACAGACATGATCAACGGGATCATCAGTAGCTATAAACAAAAACACTCTGTAAGCATCCGGGCAAACATCATTGACATTATTTTCTGCAAACACCGAGCACCATGAGTTTATTCCACTTGTGGCCTGGCAACTGCACAGCTAGCTGTCGTGTCACACTAAAGTGGATGTTAAACAATAAGAATAAAATAGAAAATTAAAGTCAATGCACGCTTGCTTAAATCCCACGCTTTTGTGATTAAAAAAAATTTTAGACCAACCACAAATCGTTTCAAAACGTCACACACGGGCGCCGCACAAGCCGACACGCAGACAAATAAAGAAAAAAGCAGACACACGCGTACAGTGTGGTGATTGGTGAAATAAAAACAATATGGGACACATCACTGAGGTCTGTGGGAATGAAAGGTTTCCAACACAAACGTTTTTTTTTTTTTTTCCTCTATATTTGGCTGCGTGTCGCGTGTGCAGCACTTGTGTGTGGCATAATACGAGTCAAACCGTTCGACACTATTTGGCTATCGCCGACGGCTCAAACGGACTGAAATACTGATGGCAGGTCACTGACGATGCCCACCTCTGGTAAGTCATAAGTGGATGCGTCTGTTGCATCACGACCGTAATTCCCCTGGTACAGGTCTTTAAAAAAAAAAAATAGAAAAAAAAGGGGGGGCTTTATGTTTACTCTTTATTAACTCTATTTTGACACCCCAAGTTTATATGCATTGTATGCATTGTGTGGCATGAATGTGTTTTTTATTTGAATAATTTATAACATTTCAAGGTTATGAACAGCACACTACAGTGAAACTCCTCGACAATGAAACCTACATGGGTGAAAATACCCCCTAGAGTGAAAACATCTTCATGCATTAACACCATTCCCACTCTCCTGCCCCCCATACAACGAAAAAAAAACCTGTTGCGTTATACGAAGTCTTTTTCTCTGCTCTTGCCTCGCGATGAGATTCACTACAACGAAGTCTAATCCAACAGCGACCTCTACTGCTTCGTTCGGAAACAGCAAGAGCAACCACCACACATGCGCAATAGTCCAGGAAGTATTTGTTATTGTTAGTTTCAGATGCAGCAAGAACGTTGCATCGCTAAAATGGCTACAAAACGGACCTATGGATGTCAAGCAGCTAAGACAAGAAGAGCTCTGACGCTGGAAGAGAGGGTAAAAGTGTTCAAAATGAAGGACGGAGGAAGCAAAATAAGACATTATTTAAGAAATTGATGTAAGTGAAAGTGAATGGTGATCGTAAATTTTGTAATTTCTTTCCCTTTTTATCTTTTTACACTGACTATATTAAGTGTCAAATAGTTTATGCTCATACTTTGCACTATTGGAATAAAAATAAAGAGTACACATACGTTTGTGTGTGCATGTACACATCCGTTTGTGTGTGTGTGTGCGCGTTTACATTTGAGATCAAATTTGCTTCAGTGAAAAAACCCCTGTTGTGAAAAATTTCTTGCTGCAAACATGATTTCGTTGTAGAGGAGTTTCACTGTATGAGCTAAATTGTGTTGAGGGATAAGAAATCATGAATTTTACTGCCCCGTACCAATATTTTTAATGGCTTTAGTACAACACTAGCGTAGGATCGTGACACGCCGCTTTCTGACATAAGTACAAATTCAGGTTTAATAATCAGACTTTTAAAATGCTTACCTGCATGTCCATAAGCAGCCCAGTTATCTACAACCAGAGTCAAGGACAACAAGCACAGGGCTCGCTTTGGTCACAGCTGGAGACGTGTGGCAAGGGGGGCCAAGTTACTCGCAAACCCATCACAACAGCTCATTTTCACATGCGTCTATTCCCCTACTTCTCATTTGGCAGAGTAGCTGAATCCTACATTATCTCTCGGAAACAGTCAACACACATACAATGCTTTTAGAGTTAAAAAAAAAACACACTAGTATGACTGCATCGAGTTTTGAAGAACTTTCACTACACGTGAAGTTAAAAAAAGGCTTAAAGAGTGAAGGAAAGGATACAACAATGCAGATCCAGTTGAAGAGGAGCATATAAACGTAGTCAGCCGGTCGCCCATCGAACGCTCCTTAAGAACCCAATGAAATAAGAAGCATGAGACACAAAAACTATATCTGTGTGCGAGTGGAGGTAAGCCATCTCACCTGTTTCTAACCGAGTTGAGTAATTGTAGAGGAAATATAAGTTGATGAGGAACAGGAAGCCGGTATTGGGGTACACTGGGAAATACAGGGTGGCTGTGACTGGTCTCCACAGCTAAAAACAGAGCAGGTGAATCTAATAGAAACATAGTCCGACTACAAATAAACTGCTTTGACAGTACACAATCTCAAAGAAAGTACTCCCCGCATCATCATATCCTCTGGAAAAGTGCCACTGCAAAAACGCCAAGCTATAGCGAGCAGTAATAAAGACTATACACTAGAAAGATTATTTAGTCTATAATTAGCCACAAAGGTTGCATTCATTGCAACATAACACTGCATATTAAGACCTTAAGGCTAGTGAAAAGAAACAACACAATATGGTTAAAATGTGTAGAACTAAACACGTTTAAAATTCATCTGCTGGGATAATATAGCATGGCATGGCACATTGGTGTGCGTCACATCACAATATGCGCTGCAGGAAATTGTCCATCTTGACTTAATTGGTCCAAACTAGTTAGGTGTTTCATTAAATGTGTTGTTCAACTGTCAATAAAGTATTAGCAAGGTAGGGTAACATGAGCAATAAAATCACTATTAGCCTGTGAATCCTCTTTCAGTGACGTTTTTGATTAATGGTCTAACTGTTATTTAACCGATTGGAGACTATTACTGAGTTCCAATCGGTCTGAGAAATACTTCATTTTGATCCGTTTTTGTTGTTCTTAAATGAACCGTGATTTTCAGCACAGGGCTGTTTTGACTTTAAACAAAATACCTGTTTTGTGTTTTTGTACACACAATGCATCTGTAGAAATAACTTACATTTTCTAATTTTATGTTACGTTTCAGTGCCTTTTTCTTTCTTTCAGTGAACCCGGAAGTCTTAAATTAGCTCCCACGTTGCAAGCGACGATTGGCTGGCTTTCAGTTCGGCCTGTTGAGTCAGCCAAGCTAGCCACCAGCTAATAACGCCCCAACAATTTTCGTAAACACAAACATTCGCTTTGGATCGCTCGATACAACCCCAACAAACACTTACGTGAAATCTCTTTAAGAACAAATCTGGCCTCAGTACAAGGTTCCTGGGGTCAATCAATCCTAGTTTCCCTATGAGGGGAACAGCAATCGAGGCAGCAAACCAGCCCCTGGTAATGAGGGGAATGCTTTTGAACCAGTCCCCGATGTCTGACATCTTCCATATAATTATTTCAGCGTGCTAAGCATGAAGTTCAAAGCCCGATTAGAAGTTTAATGAATTATCAAATTGCGCCAGCGCCCACAAGTCTATGGTGAGTATCACTTCAAAAGTTTACATGACGTGGCTAATCACAAGCGGCTAGCTCTGCTTGTCGGTGACCGGTGTGCTCAGTCACGGCATCCTCATCCGGTGAAGTTTTTCAAAATACATTGTGAATGGTTTGACGTCAACCAATTTAATGTAAAAACAAGACCAACTTATTTAATCGTCCATCTACTATATTTAAAATAACATGGCATTTAATGCTCATATCAATGCAAATACGCAATATAACCGCAATACACAAAAATAAAAGAAAATTACAATGGAATTTATGCATGTCTAGGTGTTTTAGATGTACCGTATACACTGTATTTATTATGGAATATGAAATGAACCACTCGCACCGTGCGCTTGCTTGTAAATGCTTTTATTTTGAAGATATGCTAATGACCAAACGCTAGTGCATTTGTTTTTAATTATAGTTTTTCAGCCAATGATATTTTCACATGTCCAATTTGGATTGTTAAGAAATAAAAACATTGTGCCCAAATAATTATTTTGAAATATTTAATCAAATATTTATCATATCCGTCATGACGATCACGGTAATGCTGGGTGATGGGTAGGCCTATAAAACCCCATCTCCCATGGTGCATCTCTCTGTTTATGTATTACGTTGTCTCTCAGCGACACAGATTAATTCCCAATCACTACGGAAACAGAAATTGGGGGACGTTAGTTAATTTACGATTTAAAACGCGGGAGAAGACCTTTTAAATGTGGCTAAATGTCAGAGTTTTTACTGAAATTGGTTGGGACTTGTTTGTTTACACATAAAGAGTTGGTTTTCTGTCCAAACATTTCCCGCTGCCCGCCCCGCTAGCAGAGATTAGACCAACTGTTGGACGTTGCAGTTTGTCATGTTGCTACAATTAGAGCTTCATTTATAATTCAACTTTTCATGGACCATATTAATTAAAATGGATTTGACGGACATCGGAAACAGAGAAGAGGGGAAGCTCAAGCATCGAAAAACAGCTTCTGGAAAAGGGTAATTCGCTCTGGCTCTTTGCACGTTCATTGTAGTTGTCTAAAATGGAAACACTTCGAATGGTGAATTGTATTAAGATTAGGAATTTGTAAACGTTTACTGTATTTTCCATTAAGCCTACTGTACCATGTGGTTAACGGAAGTCAGCAATGACTAACCAGTCATACATTATTGTTCAAATTAAGTCAGTAATCTACGGTACGACAAATTATTTGTTATTGCTTGAGCTAAAGATGCTAACTACTAAAAGAGTATCTATTTTTTTAGAATGCTGTTTACTGATTTGGCTTAGCATGATTATCTATTTTAGATACATAAAGAAAGACAAATTATTGTGGTACGTGTTTAGAATTAAAGTTTATGATTTTACCTACGAATATTCTTTCATATAGCATCACCATTATAGAAGATTTTGATTTGAAGCCAATTTAAACCTTATTGTACTGTATTCGGTATACTGTACACATCGATCTGGTAGGAGAAAATATTCATGCTTTTTTGGTTGACAAGCCACAGAGCTTTTGAGAGAACGTCCGATGGGCAGGCCAGCCAAATCGGGAACCTTTTGGCAAGGCACATCAGCTTTATATTCACAGATGCAAAAATTAAGCATGCCAAGAAGAGAACACTTTCTCTACTACAAAACCTGAGTCTCTTGTATTCTTGGGATGCTTTGCCTCATCTGGCACAGGGTGTCTTAAATCTGTGCAGGGTACAATGCCATGTCAAGCCTATCAAGTTATTCTAGAGCACCGGTGTCAATCTCAAGGCCCGGGGGCCAGATCCGGCCCGCTCCGTCATTTTATGTGGCCCACGAAAGCAAATCATGCCTGTCAACTTCCATGATCCTTGCTAAAATGTGTATCGAAATGTCAAATTGTCATGTGTAATCTTGACATCTTTACACGTATTTGAACAAACTATATACAGTAGTTGACTTGAGCGATTTCAAAAATAGTAAGCCATCAATTTATTGTGTAGAAGTAAACGATGAGACATTCATTCATTCATTCATTTTCCGAACCGCTTCATCCTCACTAGGGTCGCGGGGGGTGCTGGAGCCTATCCCAGCAGTCTTCGGGCAGTAGGCGGGGGACACCCTGAATTGGTTGCCAGCCAATCGCAGGGCACACAGAGACGAACAACCATCCACGCTCACACTCACACCTAGGGACAATTTAGAGTGCCCAACGAGCCTGCCATGCATGTTTTTGGAATGTGGGAGGAAACCGGAGCACCCGGAGAAAACCCACGCAAGCCCGGGGAGAACATGCAAACTCCACACAGGGAGGCCGGAGCTGGGATCGAACCCGGTACCTCTGCACTGTGAAGCCGACGTGCTAACCACTGGGCTACCGGGCCGCCTACGATGAGACAATGAAACATTTATTTTGTTTTACTGTTGTAACATCCCTCCGAGGGAAGACTTCACTTTAAAGTGGCACGCGACAAAATGAGTATGACACCCTTGTTCTTGAGAGAAAAGTGCTGCCCAGTGTCAGAAAGTGCGGTCTCCAGTTACAGGTCATGCAGCGTAAGGACTGAATGTATGAATTTAGAAATAACATCTGAAAAAGCTTTGATTTTCAATATCTACATCATCAATGTTATGCAGTATGTAACCTCTCTGTGGAGAGGCCATAAGGAGAATTTGTCGGAACTGGCTGTCATTTACAAAGAAATCGCTGCCAGCAGTGCCAGGTGGTGGTTATAGACCGGACATTTGTCTCCTCCACCACACACTACGTGGCAATTTTGAATGAAGGAGGGGTTTGGAAGGTGCTCACTGATTTACCTTGAATATTTACAAACAGAGGTTTGCAATGTCAAGAGTCCTGCCGTGTCCTGCTCGTGTTGGAGGTTATTTGGGTGTGAAGCTATTACTGCACATGTTGCATTCATGAGCTTAATTTGTCCTCTTTTTCAATTTCACATCATTACAACAATAACTTTGGTATCGAGCAAGCAAATCTAATTTCCCTCATGGAATGAATAAAGTTTCGATCGATCGATCAATTTTTGTTATTTGTTGGCCGGCCCGATTCCGTGCCAACACGGAATAGCAGAGGTCTGCTGCGACTGTCTAAATTGGATTAATTTAATATCATGGCAATTGGAGTATGTTACAAACAACAACTGTGTTAAAAAAAAAAACGGCAAAGAACAGCATGTCAGATTTACACAGTTTATGTAATATGGTGGTCACCATGATTTCCCTTTTTTTCCCCCCTCTTTCCTGTTTTCTTTCTGAGTATGATGTTTGTCTTTCCACAGTGTGCTGTTGACGGTGGTACGAACTGCTCAGCACGTTAAAGTGCGTTTCCTCCATGCAGCATTTAACACCACAGGAGAATCCTTCCTGGCTGGTGATCACCATGGCAACATCTATGCCTTTGATATAAGTAGAAACAGGTGAGTCAATTCTTTGTTCAGAATCCCAGCGTATTCCAAAAAGCATTATTACACTTGCCACCATGTCTGATAGATAGTTGATGTATGTACATGAAGTGTATGCTGCGTACTCTGGCAACGCAGTTTTTCTTTGAGAATCTTCCTTGAACGAAGTGATGTTTTTCCCTGAATTTGTTTTTGTCCTCATCTTTGGATAGATTTCGTCTAGTGCAGAAGACGGGACAGGCCTGCACTGCCCTGGCGTTAAGCTTACATCGGAGCACCGAGTTCCTGGTGGCTTTTGTTGACTATACCATTAAGTGTTTTGACCAAGGTTTGACAGAAACATACACAAATAGCAACACCATTGAGTCCGGTTGTATTTTTGATGCCAGCTTTCTGCTTTCTCAAGAAGCTGCTTCATCTGTCATTCATTGATATGTCATTGTCTGTTTTGTGAATCACTCTGCTAACCAGAAATGTATACTTTTTTTTTTTTGCACAGACACAAAGCAGATGATCAGCTTGATGCGGGGTCATGAAGGTGCCGTTTCGTCCATCTCCATCCATAGCTCAGGCCGTTACGCCCTCACCACATCCTCAGACACCGCTCAGCTGTGGGACCTGGACACATTCCAGAGGAAGAGGAAGCTTAACGTCCATCAGTCAGTTGGCATACAGAAGGTAAAGAACATTTTTCCACACAATGGATTCAACTACTCACCCAGTACGTTTACATTTGCGGTTGTACGAAATTAAAGTGTCTCTATTACAGGGCAAGCAACCATATTTGCTTCGTTCAACTTCAATCTAATTGATGTCACTTGCCTGTGTTATTCATCTTGAGTTTCATAATAAATGTAATGATTGTCCTCGTTTCAGGTTTTCTTCCTCCCCTTCAGCAACACCATTCTCAGCTGTTTCAGTGACAACTCCATCTTTGCTTGGGAGAGCAACACGCTCGTGTGCAAATACCAGCTTCCGGTACCAGACCGTGGACTCCGTTTCTTCTACAAGACCTTTGCTGTAACGCAGTGAGTTTCTTTCCTCCCAGCCACACCGGCCAATGTCTGTGCGCCACTGTCGCATGTTTTGTAAGGCTTCACCAAAACCCAACATACAGTCTCGTGCAGGGTTCCCACGGGTCCTAAAGTTCATAAAAAGCCATAAAAAAAGAAGTTGTAAAATGATGTTCTTAATTGTCCATAATTTTCAGGGAAAGCTTCTAAAATCAATAAAAATCCGTAAAAAATATTTTAATTCGAAAATAAACTGGTTTTATATTTTAGAAATTTATATTTTTCTTAGTGTACTTTATTTGAGATTGAATTCAAGTTTTTTTCATTTTCCTACCTGTAATACAGGTAGGAAAACGAAAATTTGACATACAGTATGTCAAATAAAGGGTTAGCTGATTGCCCCTAAAAATAGAGATGTGCCCTTCCTTTAGCAGCAAGGATTTGAACACCAGCTCAGTGATATGTGGCTTTCTGTTCAGCCCGCGTATTGCTGAGCAGGCATTAAGTCCACCGTAATTCCCCTGCTGAATGGAGAAAATGTCCTTAAAAATGGCTAAATTAGCCCTCAAAAGTCCTTAAAAGGTCCATAAATAAAAAGCAAGTGGAAGAGTGGGAACCCTGTCGTGGATATAGAAAGAGAAGAATAAGAGAAAGACGAGAGACTGTAGTAAGGCAGGAAAAATGTTTTGGAAAAATGAAAGAAATTGTTGCCGCAAAGTACAGGTATAATTTAGCACCCTATGATATTTGGAACAGATAAAGGCTGCCATTGTAAAGGAAGAGTGGGCCAAATCCAGATGGACTGTGAACTGATGAGTTATACCCTCCAAAAATGAAATGTGTTATTCAAGGAAAATAACATATTAGTTTCCAAAAGAAACTTATACAATTGTTTTTTTTCCTGTAACAGTTGTTACAGCTCATGTTTTTGTTGTTGTTGTTGTGTTGTAGTTTAAAAATGATTTGTCATCACTGTCTACATCCACGGTGATGCAAATGTCTGGTGTTGACAGAGATGGTAAAAGTCTGGCAGCTGGGGGCCGGTCCAATCTATTGCACTTGTGGTGTTTGGACAGCAAAAAGCTGGTCAAGGTGATCCAGATGCCCACTCAGGTTCGGACTGTCAGACAGCTGGAATTTCTTCCTGACAGCTTTAATGGAGGATCCAGTCAGGTACACTTGCCATGGTGGATTGCTGTGGTCCTTTGGCCATTGTTTCCCTTTCGCTGACCAAAACAGGTGATCGGGAGTCTCGGGATGCATCTGGGCACAAATCGTGTTTTCACACTTTTCTCTTCCTGCTCTCTTCCCAGACATTGGGTGTCTTGGGCCAAGATGGAATTATGCATTTTATCAACATTCCCACCACCAAGGTGCTCTTCCATCTCGGATCCCACAGCAATGCCATCAACTCAGTCACCTTCAGCCCCACTGGTCGTCATGCGGTGGCCATCTTGGATGACGGAAGCATCAGCGTCTATAGTGTTCAGAGTCTCACGGACGATTTAAACAAAGTAACATGCATCTGAGAAACATCTGGCTTGAAATGAGCATGCTCTGTGGGATTGTAGTTTACAACCTACTGTTCTCCACAGCCTCCTCTTCCACAAGTTGCAATAGTCTCTGATGATGCATCAAATCAGGCACCATCAAACTCAAAGGTCAAATCTGATACGATACAGAGACCAGCCGATCACGCAGTTGGACCCAAACGGGTGAAGAGCCCTGCCCTTGCTGCTGCGTCTGCAATAGAGGATAAAGAGGTAGGAATACAGACAAGAACAATATGTTTAACCCTGGAGAGCCCAAGAACCTTTTTCTTCTTTGGAAAATGATGAATTATACATTAAATGACTACTATATGTTCACTGAACACCAAAATATATGTTTTTTCAAATATTCAATACTTTAATCCTAATTTAGCATTAGGGCCAAATTTGACCCTTTGGGATTTAAGGGTAGCATTTGAGTAGCAGATTTTATAAGGGTCAAATTTGACCCCGTGGGTTCTCCAGGTTTAAGAATAAGAATAAGAAAACCTTTATTTGTCCCGCACTGGGGAAATTTGCAATCTTCAGCAGCAGAATTGGAGGGGGAAGGGGGGTGGGGTAAAAAGAAAAACAAAGTATTGCATGCACAAATAAATGTTCCAGAACAAAATAGAGCTGTACACAGTACAGAATGCAAGATAAAAAATACAAAATACAAAATATAAGGTGGCTGTGCTATTTACAATGTATGGATGGCTTGAGTCCGTTTTTTTTTTTTCTTTCATGTGTGTTTATTGAGCAGCCTGACAGCAGACGGTAAGAATGAGCGGCGATATCGCTCCTTCTTGCAGAGCGGGTGTAGTAGTCTCTGGCTGAAGGAGCTGCCCAGTGCTGTCAGGGTGGGCTGGAGGGGGTGGGAGGGACTGTCCATCATAGCTTTTAGTTTTGATAGCATCCTCCTGCTGCCCACCTCCTCCACAGTGTCCAGGGAGCAGCCCAGGACAGAACTGGCCCTCCTGACCAGTCGCTCCAGTCTGTTTCTGTCCCGGGCCGAGATGCTGCCTGACCAGCAGACAATGCCATAATGGATGGCCGAGGCCACCACAGAGTCATAGAAGGTCTTAAGGAGAGACCCCTGAACCCCAAAATACCTTAGTTTCCTGAGTAGGAAGAGGCGGCTCTGTCCCTTCCTGATCAGGGCGTCTGAGTTGGTTGACCAGTCAAGTTTATTGTTGAGATGAACACCCAGGTACTTGTAGGAGGTCACCCTCTCTATGTCCGTACCCTTGATGTTCATCGGTGCAGGTGATGACTGTTTCCTGCAGAAATCCACCACCAGCTCCTTAGTTTTTCCAGGATTGATCTGGAGGTGATTCTGCTGGCACCAGTTCACGAAGTCCCCCGTCAGTTGTGGGCTATACTGTATGGGGGGGTTCAGTTAAAGCAGGGGTGTCAAACTCATTTTTGTCGCGGGCCACATTGTAGTTGCCATTTCCCTTGGAGGGCCAATTTGACTGTGAAACTGTTTTAAAGAAGTCAAGAATAATCGTTTCTCAAACTATTTAAGTGACTGTAATTGAGGGGTTTGGTAACAACAAAATGCTGACAACAACTCTCATTTATTGCATACGATCATTTTGAATTTTGGTACAGATTTTAGGAAGCATCATGCAAGTTGACATGCTTGATTGACTTTCGCGGGCCACATACAATAATATGGTGGGCCAGATTTGGCCCCCGGGCCGTGCGTTTGACACCAGGTGAGTTAAAGTAATGGTAAATCTGCTCCTAACTGATTTAGAATTTACGTTGATTTTTTTTGGGGGGGGGGTTAATGCCATGCACAACATGCTGACATACTATACTGTATACAATATGACAGTTGAACAAAATAAATGAATCAACCCATCCCATCCTCTCCTTATTCCTCCACTTCTCCAATACAAAAGGTAACAGTGAGACATAGTATAGGTCGTGTTGAAGAAAGAACAGTAAATGAACAAAATCAAATAGCTTAAAAAGTGACCTGGTTGTCTATACAATCATAAGCTCAGTCTGCTAGGGATGTAAATTGCGAGCCGTTACATGATCATATTTTTGTTGTAATAAAGGTCATCCTTAATATTTTAACAGAATCAACTCCCCGGTGGTCTGAACAAGACAAGACTGGTGGGACTTCTGAAAACGTTTGGCGAATACCCTGCAAAATACAGGTACTCCAATTCCCCCTTCAGTTTGGAGCTCGTGAATGTAGCAGAATATTGTGCGACGTTTTAGGATATTTGTGTGGCGGTCCTTGCTATGCTTGCCTGAGAACTACACAGCATTCAGCAGTCTAACTGAAAAAGGCCTCCACTCAGCCTATCTCACGCTCCAGGAGAAGTATCCCATCAAAAGTCAAAAGCTTGAGAGAGGGCTGCAAAGGTACACATCCTCTGATTTGACATAATCAATTCTCAAACCATCAGAAGGTTCTTCCAACATTTTGTGTCCGCAACCACTTTCTCCACTCGCAGGGTTTTATCTGCACTGTCTCATTGGGCTTCCATCTTTGGAGAGGCAGAGTATCTTCCGCTCTTAGCCTTTCCATTTGTCAAACTCTTTCAGAACAATTCTCTGCTGTGTTTTGAGATGGTGGCCACTGTCTTAGGTAAGCCTCTTGCGCATGACACGGAACTTTGTGGCTCGCTAGCCATGATTTGAGTTGATTGGGTTGTGCTGCGTCGTAGTGAACTGGTGTCAACACTGGTTTGAGTACTTCCCTAACCCGCCTTTGAACATCCTGAACATGGCAGAGAACATTGTGGCGCATCATGACAAAGAGCTGCTGCAACACCTAGTGGACTGTGGGATCACCTCCCAGGTAATTCCACATGATGACACACAACATGGAAAAGGCGCATTCTGTAGTCCGCCAATGAATATACAGGTGACCCCATGTTTGTTTGTTTTTATTAATGAACTGCATGTGTTTGTGGTAGCTCTACGTGTGGCCCCTTTTGGAGTCTTTATTCTCTGAGGTTTTGACCCGTGACGAATGGCTCAGACTCTTCGACAATGTCTTCTCCAACCACCCGTCCTTCCTGCTGATGGCCTGCGTGGCCTACCTGACGCGCTGCCGGGAGCCCCTTTTGCTCTGCTCTCAGAAACAGGACTTTGAGGTGATGTCTCTCTCACTCTCGCTTTTCCTCTCCTGCTCATTCTCTCATATTGTATGAAGTATGTCTACTCTTAAAAATAACACACACACACACATTGAACCTGAAAAATGAATAGGCACAAATACAAAATGAACCGAAGAAAGTGCACACCTGTACAGAAACTCATGCATCCATACAATTAGGAGACAACGCATTTGGTTCAGTTTCACCTCATAGCAAATTTTTATCATGGCTGTAGTAGAAATATTTTGCACTATGTGAATATAACTGGTGGCATTGCTATGAATAAATAAAAATAGATCTCTATCTTACCCTGTCTTCTTATCTATTTTAATTCAAAAACCAAAAAAATATTAAGGGTGTAGTCACACCTGCGCTGTTTGAGCCGCTTAACCCCCATGCAGTAATAATCCCAAAATTGGACATTTCGGACACTTTGGACGATTTTGGACTGTTGGACAAATGGACACCACAGACAAAACGGTGATAAATAACTCCACGAAGCTGAAATTTTGCATAGGATGTATATATATATATGTCTTGGCCAATTCCCACTGAACATTTTGAGGGGTTGAAAGTAAAAAAAAATTAAAAGTGAAAAAAGTTGTTGCACATTGGAAGAGGGACATTTTTGGGACGTAATACCCTTCATGCGGCCGCTTAAAAATACTGCATGAGGGTTAAATTGACCAGATTTCGTTTACCGCATAGCCACGCTGGTCCGGACCTTTTATGCAGGTGTGAATACACACTAACGAGTCCTGTTATACAATACAATACATGCTGATTTATACATAAAGTACATATAACACATAACATAAAACACGGACAGTCGTGCAGTCCTAACCACTTTTTCATGATCAACAACCGGACCGAGAGCCACTTTCTGAGGTGATCTCAGTGCGCTTTCAAACGGCTTTAGTGCGGTTCGCCTGAGGTCTCATTCCAACCCACTGCCGATCTCCACCGACTACAGGATATATGTGCTTTCTTGGGCTTAACAATAGCTGGTCCTCCGTCGTATGTTTTACTATGCTGCTGTCAGCGTGTTGGGGACCAGAGCATGCAGAGCTCACACTCCTGTGGGTTACTGAGCATATGCCGGCAGGGTTCCAAATTTTAGCAATGGAACGTCCCGAAAACCTCCGTTGAATGAGCCGCTCTCTGCACTTTTAATTATTTTTCAGCTCTAATAACAGCACAAATATGCAGATCAGGAATGCAGCAAGAAGTAATTCCATGATTTCCGGGTTAATGCTCTGTCCAATAGGAACATCGATCATCACACGTGTGGACGTGTTTCCAGAATATAGTTCATGTGTAAAAAGTACAGTGTGAATACGAACCGGCATCTTTCCATGTTGTTCTCCTCCAAACAATTCTCAAAACGTCTTGCTTCATGGTTTAGTTATCCGCCCACGAGCATCCACACACCAACAGGCAGCGTTGATTTGCAAAGCCCCCTCGGGGTAACTTCAGCAGGGTGTTTGTTTTGCTCGGACATGATACGCCAAACACTGATGTGGAACTGTATTTGAATTTGGCTTTGCAAAGTGCGCAAACTATTTTGGATTGCTCCAATGAGCTGGCAAACAACTCTTTAAAGTACGGTAAAACTGCCTTTGTCCTACAGCGCGAGCAGAGGTCAGCTGCCAAGGGGAAGTAAATAAAACTGAGTTAATGCTTTACGTCATTTAAATTAATCGCCAAAGTTAAGGATTTAACTTGAACGATGGATGAGCCACTTTAAGTCGTTGTCACTTCTGTGGTGGAGTTGCTGAAAAAGCCAAGGAAAAGAAAAACACAACTGTGGAGTGAAGTCATCTTTTATTGGTCAGCGAGCCAAATTCTGCCGCGACATGTGATGTGATGTGAACTGTTGAGGAATCTTTTTTTTTTTTTTTTCCCCCCCCAGAAAATTGAAATGAAAATGTTTACCCAGTTTGGTTCCTGCGTGAAGTAAAATGAACATATGCCCCCCCTAGTATTTTTTCCGCCATCGGAACAACTTGGACATGGGAGCCATGATCAAAGATGCCTACCGGCTGATGAGTACCACGCCGGCTGACATTCATCCGAGGAGGATGCTCTCCGACTTCACGCCGCTGACTAAAGGCCAGTACCCTGTGTTTAACCACTACCCTGAGTTCATCGTGGAATATCAGAACCGGGAGAGGGAAAAGATCCGACAGCAAGAGATGGTGTACCTCCACGAGAGGTGATATTGCACTTGACAAAGATCATTTTTAGTTGAGAAAGAAAAGCTGTAAAAAGGTGTCCATACTTGGTCTCATAAGGAAGGAGCTAATGTCGCGGCGTAAAGATTTGGTGCGGCGCCAAGCGGAAGAAGATGCCTATTATGTACAGCAGGTAGAGCTTCAAAGAGCAATCATGTGTCGGGAAGAAAAAAGAAAAAAAAAGCACTTTTGAAAAAGTTCTGACTCAACTCCTTTGACTTTGACAGGAGCTGTTGCAGAAGGCTGAAGAGCAGCGCAGAAATATCCTAGCGCAAGAGGAAGAGAAACTCGCACAGCAAAGGAAAACGTAAACGTTGGGCGTTTACTGGATGTGCATGTTTGCATTTACAAGTTGGGGGAAATGGTTTTCAATTGTCGCGGCCCTTTCACAGTTTGGCAGCCATGAAGAGAGAGCTGAAGGTGAAGGAGTTACAGATGCTCGATGCAAATCAAAGCCGTCTTCTGAAACACCAGCAGGACCTCCATGTCTCGAAAATACACGGACTGGACAGGGAGATCATGAAGAAGGTGAGGAGGACGTTCCCAATTTTATTTACATTCAGGTCCTCAATTGGACGTGATGATGGAAGCACAATTTTAGAAGCATTCGAAAGGTTCCTTGCAACTTCTGGCATTATTTATTTGAGCATACATACACTAAAAAAAATACCGTATTGGCCCGAATATAAGACGGCCCCGATTATAAGACGACCCCCTCTTTTTCAAGACTCAAGTTTGAAAAAAGACTTTTTGAACACCAAATTAATTTGTATACAGAAAATAATTACAGTACATCTGAAACAAATGATTCTAACATTACAATATATTTGAGAGAAAAAGCATGTTATATTGCCTCATTCAAATCTTAATATCGGAACATTTAAATATGTAAACTAAAGTGCAATCACATTCGTAAATGAATGGCTTTTGGTTTTTGAAATGTAAATGACATCATAACTTCTCCTCAGCTGCCGCTTAACCTGGCCGATCTTCGACCCACTATTCTCTTGATTGTCGCTACGTTTCTCCATTTTCTGTTATCTCTTCTATTATTTCCTTCTGTTTTCTTTGTTACAGCTATTTTTATTTTTATTCTTCGTGACAGGGGTTCACTTTGGCCTGGGGAGTCAAGTTCAGCATTCGCTTCAATGATATCTGGCGCCATCTAGCGTCGTGAATGGGCATAATGTCTAGACCCCGAATATAAGACGACCCCCATTTTTTTTTCTTACTTCAACGCAAAAAACACCGTCTTATATTCGGGCAAATATGGTACTTAGTCCCTCGACTGAACAAATCGCTACAGTTGAGCTGTGCTTAACTTTAAAGTTTTCTCGTCAAACATTGATTGAGGTACATTTTTATTGAACTTTTCAACACAAAGCAGTCGTGTCAAAATATATATATTTTGGGGGGATTGGGGGGTGTTCTTTCCTGTATTTAAGTGCACTGCTAATGTTCAAACCCCCTTTTTGATGAACACTCATGCTGCTACTTGGAAATCTGGGTGTTTTCTTAGATGGCTCATGGTGGAAAAACTTTTACGAACTACCGTTGTCAAAGATGACTAGCGTTCGAGCTCATCAGTTGTGCCGGTGTACCTATATTTGCGTCCAATCACTTCATATTTCCCATGTTGGTGGTGTTCATCACCCTTTGGCCAATGAGAACTGACTGTGACTGTTTGGCTGCAGATGGAACTCCGTGAGCAGGAAACAACCGAGGCCTTCCAAGATCTGGACCTCAGGCAGATGGAAATGGAGGTGCAGCGGAAGCAGCTTGAACAGGTGACACCTTTCTGTCGTCTTTCAGCCTCTTTTACGCTCATTTCTGTCCTCTCCTCTCCTGCTCCCCTCACTCCAATGCGCGAGAGGAATAGCATTGAATCCGTATTTGTGTCCAGATTTACTCTCAATTTAGTGGGTCCTTCCTCAGCATTAATGGGAATTGGTGATACAGTATTGTGGAATGCTGCCAAATGACAATGATGAACTACTTTTGTTTCATTTTCTTTCTTTTTTTGAAACACGATAGCTGTTGGTTTTAAATGCCACTGGCAGGCATTTCACCACCCTCTTCTTTGACGCCTTCTTTTTTTCCCCCAGCAACTATGCAAGGAGCAGCTTCGCGTAGAACGACAGGTCGCCGACATGAGGATGAAAAACGCAGAAAAAGGGAAAACAAGCATGCAGGTGAGGTCTGAAATGAGCAACACTGTTGTGTCTGAAGGGTAGGGAGGGGCAATGTGTTGCAATGATGTGCTGTTCCATAAGCCAACTAAGCACCTACTTAGCAACCACTCAGGGGGGCAAGAGCAATTGAGTCAACGCAGCCATGAGCTTTATTTTTTGGGAGAGGTTTTGAGGAAAAATAGACATGAAAAAATACATTTCGGAGTTCATTTTGAATTCTTTTGCATATTTTCACAAAGCTTTAAGCCAATTATTCAACTTTACATTCGCTCTTACTTATTTTTATGACCATGTTTCAGGTTAATAATAATTCTCAAATATTGATGAGGTCCTGGGGTGGTTCTGGCCATGACATATGTTACCAACGTAATATTTCTCAACAAGAAAGCTATCAAAGCCGCATTCCAGCTCCGCTTTCGCTTTCAGCGTCTCCTTTGGCATTTAGCTCACTTTCACGTCATTTTGGCGCACTCGCACAGGAGGGCTTCCCGGCGGAGGCGCGCCAGCCAGGCTCCAATCGCAACGGGCAATGGGAAGTCGCGGCCGAGCGCCACCAGCAGATGGAGGGTGAGCTGGAGAAGAGAAGGCGAACGCTGGCGGAAGGCGACCGGATGACGCAGAGTCCGAAAGATGTGGCGGGAAAGGAGGTGAGAACAAGAAAGAAAATAGCTCCGATGGTTTGGTTGAATTCAAAATGATCTCCTGAAAAATGGGTGCTCTGTATGGCTTGCAGTGGGATGAAGTGATGAGTCAGAGAGGGCACTTCATGCAGCGACAGCAGTCCAAGCCCGCAGCGGACACAAGTAATACACACATACAGTCGCACTCTCATTATGAGGATATTTGTGATGTCGGATGACCAGACATTAAGGATGTCCCAATCACTTTTTGGTTTGTTTGTTTTGAACAAAACTATCCCAAAATAATCCCTTTTATATGGCTAGTGGTGCAGTGGTTTTAAAACCAAGTAAATCATTTTTTTTTTTTATTGGTGAGGGAGGAATATCTGTACGGACATGCCTTACCTTGGTGGCTTCAAACTCCTCGACCACTGATGAAATCGGCAAGGGAAATTTGAGGGTCTTACTATACAAGTTGACTGCACTGAAGGTCGAAGTGGCTTCCAACCATCTCCGTAAAAACTTGCTAAACAGCCTTTCCATTCCTTCCACTCGGGACACATCAAGCACTAAAGGCCATAGCAGCCCATTGTCGAAACTGCTGACAAGAGATTTGAGTACACCCATACGCAATAATGTCCAAATTTTGCCCAAAGTGCCATTATTTTGTGAAGCCATTATTTTCCAGCACTAGTTGAACCCCCTTTGGCACAGAGTTCACCAGAGCAGCACAGCTGGCCATTGAAATCCCTCCATTATGACATAATTGAGGTGGTAGATGGGGAAAAAACATTTGGGTGGAATATGTAAAATAAAAAGCATAGTTATCAATGTTGCTGGTTGTAAAATACTTAAAATGTGACCTGCTCTGTTGCTCAGCTCAATTTTATGACCACATAGTTTCATGCTTAACAGTCAACAACTTAACCTGACTTATTTTGTTCTTGAATTTTTTTTTGAACGAAGACTAAAACTCATTAAGGGCAGCACAGTGGTCGACTGGTTAGCCTGTTGGCCTCACAGTGCAGAGGTGCAAGGTTCAATTCCACCTTCCTATGTGGCGTTTGCATGTTCTCCCCGGGCCCGAGTGGGTTTTCTCCGGTTTCCTCCCACATTCCAAAAACATGCATGGCAGGTTAATGGAACACTCAAAATTGTCCCTGGGTGTGAGTGTGAGTGCAGATGGTTGTTCGTCTTCTGCAATTGGCTGGCAAGCAGTTCAGGGTGTACCCTGCCTACTGCCCGAAGACAGCTGGGATAGGCACCAGCATGTCCCCAACCCTCGTGAGGATAAGCAGATTCGAAAATTAGGAAAACATTCATTGTGTCTGAGGATTAGATGAAACCTCGTCTCAGTACATAAAAAGGAAAAGGTACTTTTTACATATCTAAACAGGCCAAGTTGGACCCGAACACAATACAAAGTTGAATAGAAATTTTCTCTAACAAAATACTCGTATTGGCCCGGAGGTTGGTGACCACTGCTCTATAGTCTCACATTTGACTTCAAACTTGTAATCAGTCAACCTGTTACAGAATGACAAACATTCACTCTCCTGTTTGGTGACATTGTGTACCACACTAAACATGGATCAGAGAAAGCAAAGGAGACTTCTCTCAGAAGATTTAGAAAGCTGTAGGCAATCACGTTAAGGTAAAAGCTATCATATCATCTCCAAGCAGCCTGATCTTCCTGTGACAATTGCACACATTCAAAAATATAAGATCCGTGGAGTCTCCCTATAACTATCCCTGAGCATAGCTGCAGGAGAGGGGTATTAGCAATTTGTCCTCATATGCATACCTCTCCCCGAGTCATCCGTGATATGCTCCATGTCACATGTGACTCTGAGGGCGAAGGAATAAATAAATGAATGAATGGATTGATGTTTTAGTAACAGGCAGGTGCACATACCTGTAACACATTCTCAATCACATGTTTCCAGGATATACGGGACCGGGTTTTAACACCACACATGTCAGCATGGCCCCCACCAAACCATTCACACTGAAGGAGGCGGAAAGCAACACCATGGCGTGCTTGAACAGCTACTCCCCTGCAGAGAGCACTGCCACCAACTGTGAGTCAACACGGTCAACATCGTGAGCAGTTAACAGAGCATTCAAACGGGTTTTCATGGATAAACCTGCAATCTTCCCACTCTTCTTCTACTTGCCAGTCTCCCTGGACAGAGGCCGGGCACATTTGGACAGCAAGGAGAGGCAACTCATGAAGCAAATTCGATGTCTGAGAGAGAGGCTTGTCGCAAGAGCCAAAGAGGAGAGCATTGCCTCCTCACAGTCTCTCTACACGCCAAATGCTGCCTCCCACTGACCACCAGCTATGACAAAACTCAAACCTGTAGTTGTACTGTATTTTTTTTTAGCTTATTGTCATTCATGTACTGCTCATAATTCATGTAAACGTGTTTCAATTTAATCATGTTGATTGGACATATTTTAAAGGCTGTTTTACATAGTTTTGTTTTTATTGGCGTATTTCCCCTCATGAACTTTGCAAATGTTCAATAAAGAATGTTTGTAATAACATCTCTTTTTCTTCTTGGTTAATTGTAAATTACTATAAAAGTCATCCCTGAATATTATTATTTTTTTGTTGCTATACATGCACGTGAAAAGGAATGGAAGACAAATTGACCATTTTATGTATTGCTGATGATGACCAGGAGTCAAATAAATACATTTCTTTTAATATACCGCTAACATTTAAGTACAGACAGCAAATTTGCATAAAAAACAAAACAAAACAACAATGTCTTGATGACATTTCATATGAAGGCACACATATTTTACAAAAAAATAAAACTGCAGCTTTTCCATCCCTGTCTTCCTTTGGTAACGGGCTGTCAAAAAGTTCGACAAACGTCTCTGTCAAGTTATATATATATTTTTTGTCCACCACTCTTTTTGATGGACATCACAACTTGGTGTCACTCAGCCCGTGACATCCATCAGCTTCCAGAACTCCACTCAGTAGGACCTTATTCCACCAGCGCTCCTCGAAGCTCTGCACACAAAAACTAGACAGACTTTTGCCATCCTGGTTTTCGTCCCTCATCTTCTCCGGGTTCAGGTCCTCTGAAATGAACTGGCAATAAAGAGACGCATGCTAATAAGTCACAGATTTTAATCTTAGGGCCGCACGAAAACTTGCCATTGTTTTTTTTTTTCTAGACCTCTGTTCATAAATACTCAGCTATCATAAAAATGATGGCCATCAAAGCAGTGTCACTGTTACATTATGCAAAAGTTGAACCTTTCAGTGATTATTTCCTATCCTGCCCTACGTTGAGAATCACTGCCCTATCCCAACTTCCAACACGCCGTTACTGACCTCAGTGAGGGTGAGAAGAGTCGTTTCTTTGGGATTAAGATGCGCTAATGCTTCCTCCGCTGATTGGACGGCAGATTGGTTGTGTCGCAGCACAAACGATGACTGCTGTTGCTGCAGGAATCTTAGCAGGAGTCTGAAAGCAGAGGGCTGGTGAAAACCGCCGCCGATGACCAGCGGGTGAGCGTTTTGGGCGCGACTTTACCTCGTCCTGATGAAGCACACGCAGGCCTTCAGCCAGAGCCTCTCCTCAGAGAGTTCCTTATGTTGCTCTTCAGCTTCTTTGCCTTTCTCCTCTGCACAATCAGAAAGCAAATTGCCGCGCAAGATTACAGGATGAAAGAGCAAGTCAAGTCAAACACTTTCTTTACAATAATATGAGCATGGTATTTTGATTACTTCATGTTGTTGTGGAATATGAAGACCGTAATTTGTAAAGCCAAGACTTTTAAAAGAGCCACGTCAACATAAAAGTCGACTCCAGAAGGTCCTGGATTTATGACGGTACCAGCACATGATGTTTGATGAAGTTACAAAATCAACATCCAAAGTTGAACCGAGAGATGAAGAGGCAGAAGATCCCACAACTAAATTCTAGTTTAAAAAAACAAACAAAAAAACTATAATAATAATTTCATTGTAGTATAGTTATAGTTTCATTATATTTCTTATGCTCTTTTGACCTTTGCTTTTTATATTCAGGTCATTTTAATTCATTTTTAGAACAAGTTCAATTGTATTCCTGTTTTTCCCCATAGAGTAATTGTCAAGTGAAAGATTTTTATTTTTTTTTAGTCACAATAAGTATTGTGTAACTACCTAATGTTGGCCCTTGTTCTGGACAGCTGTACTGAGATACCAAACTACAAAAATAAAAATAAACCATTTCAAATAAACTGCAAAAGGTCACGTATGAAATTGACAAAGATGAAAATAATGAGTTTTCTCAACATTAAAATGGAGATTCAGTTGTTATTTCATTCATTTTTAAACACTCAAATGTTTTTTTTCACTTTTAGCTTAAGGTCATTTTTGTTAACTAAAAAAAAAAACTTGCTTAGCATCGGTCATTTATATAAATACATTTGCATTAAATTGCCATTGTCGGAGCAGAACTCCGCCGTAAACCAACCCAGGACCCCCCTTCAAAATGAACAGAATTTTACTCAAGTTTGCGGAGTGCTCCAATAGCTGCAGACACATCTTCCCCAGGTTGTACCAATTCCAGGGGTTAAAAGGCAGCAGGCTACACAGTTCCTGCAGAGAGGACATCCGGGGTCCGACATCTCCAAAATGTTGGTAGACTGTGACCTGCGGGGCAAAGCAAATGACGTGACCTTCAACGCAGCCACAGACACGGCTTGTTGAGCCACTGGCGCTGTGGATGGACAGCGCTTTGAGGTTTACCTTGAGCAGCAGCAGGCTGGTCAGGTGACATGTGTTTGAGGCTTCTTTGCTCTGGACAAAAAGACACACGTCGAATGCAAATGGTCAGGATGCAGCGAACACTCCGGATGAATCGGTTGGTGAAAATCCAAAATATTGACTGGCCATATAAAATACAGTATTTGTATAGGTTTACCCATCCCACACACTATACATGTATTTCAACTATTTCTGCACTATAGGGCGCTTCAGCTTATAAGGCGCACCGCACCGTCAATGAACGGCCTATTTTAAAACTTTTTTTTTCTTGCGGTTGCGCTTTGCCCCCACTAGATGGTGCTAAGCGACAGGAAGACAATACAAGACAATACAACCAGCTTTATACAAAACCTTCACAACCGCTGCAGCTGTACCCAAGCCATTAGAGCTGCTCACAAACACGGACATGAAGCATATAAATACAAATGCCATTACAAAACAAGAGATGAAAGACAAACGTTATAAAGCCCATTAATTCAACAAAAAGGCACACAAACGTTGTGAGCTCACATCCACAAGGGGCTAAATATCCTCGTTAAGACTTGCTTGTCTCCTTCCTTCGTTTGGTCAGTAGTTAACTATGCTTGTGGTATTATCTTCGTTTCATAATGACTGCACAGAGCTCACAAAGTAGTTGTCTGTTTGTTTGAGTGTGTGTTGGCCCATGCACATGTCAATTAATTTCGGTTACAAATTGTCCAAAATATGACTATAGTTTTAAGTTGTAACATCATCAATCACCATTAGATGGCAGATATGTCTTTGTCGTACTTACACTTGGTGTTATCCTGTCCTATTTTACAATATCAGTAGCTATCATCTTTTGTTACGGATTTTCAAAGATATGCAGAACATAGTACCTCAATAATATCACAATTTTCAAATAGTTTATTCAATAAATAAATAAATAAATGTGCAAAATTCATTTCATGTGAGTTTTTCGTTCAGGAGTTTGGTGCCATCCTTGAATTATTATGCATAAATCTAGGAGAATTGACGTGTCGAGTAAATATTCACATTTCCACTACCACAGAAGTTGGTCAGCAACAACAAAATTCAAGAAAAATAAATGAATAAATCAGCAAATGTATTCATCACACATGCAAGAATATGACAAATTGTGTTACACTGCCTAAAATTTCAAGGGCAAAAATGCCGTGATTTAAGGACTGTCTGGAGCCCTGAATACAGCTCCGCAGTGACTCCTGCCTACCACACAAAGACCGGTGCAAAAGGCTCCTGCACACTTACGACCCTGGTGAGGAAAAGCGGCTCAGGAAATGTATGGGCACCAAGATGTCGAGAGAAAATACATACTTTTATACTTGACAGAGTTTTAACCTGAGCATAAAAACAGCAAATAGGTGAGTTTTGCTACAAATACTGGAAGACAGGTTCTCCAACAACAAAAAATTGGATTTGAGAGCAGCGAACTGCGAAGATGGGGGCGAACATTGTAATGTACAATAAAGTATTAGTGTTTTGGAAAGAGCTGCGAAGAAAACATGAGCAGTGTGTGTTTTTCCAAATACATACCAGCAGATCCAGAAGGTCAATTGCTTTTTCTCTCTGGCCCAGCCTGGTGTAACATCGAGCCATTCCCTCTAAAATATCTCTTTTGATCGACATGTTGTTGTCTGAGATCCACTCCAGGCAACTGCTGTAAGCATCCAGGGCTGCCTATGAAACATCAAGAGGAGCATTTTGTTACACATGACAGGAAACTCAGATCGAGTGACGTGACATGACCTCTGCAAGCCTGATTACGTTTATTATTAGTGTTGCCATTTGAGAAAAGTGCAGATTGTTATTAGATTGACTGAATAAATACCTGGTAATCGCCCCGCCTCGTTGCCAGGTCACCTCGAAACTTATAAACTTTCTGCTTCTCCAAAGAATCTTCTGTGTCCAGAGCAGCACTTTCACAAAACCACTACAAGAGCACAGCGCAGGAAAATCTTTTATTGCAATGCATCCTTCTACTATAAATAACAAACGCAGCAGGGAGGTAAGGTTCCGTTGTGTCGTTTATTGACAGGATTTCTTGAATATGAAGTGCAGTGACTTTCAAGTACGTATATATTTTTGAATTTTAATCACAGCAGATCTTGGGTTCTTTTGTTAGACTATTTCTAAACCGGTACACCCACCGAAGGAGTACACACATTCAAATCAATATCAAATCGCTCACCTCCGGCTTGCAGCATTTCGCGTTATAAGAAAGCACAGACACGGAGCCACGGTCTTTCGCCTCTGAAAATACGGAGTCATCGAAGTTGCTTCCAAATAATTCCATCTTGAGTCAGTGAAACATTAATACCGTACTATCGCTGAACTAGTTACAAGATACATATTTTACAGAGGGAATCCGTCATGGATTCCGCTTTTCAACTAAGTCCGCACGGCCACACTAGCCAACGATATTGGTTCCGGGCAGTAACGTTCCGATGAAATTCCTCATTTACAGAAAAATCCAAAGATGCAAAGACCGCTGTTTCTAAAATACAGGCCATGATACATTTTTTAAAGATAATTGATGAAAACATTACATGCATAGAGCTGATCTTATTCTGGCCAGTTGACCCATGAATCCATAAAGCAGTGTTTGTTCACATCATGTTATTTTAAGTGCAATTTTACCGAGAAGCCAGATCGAATGACGTGACATTACCGCTGCAAGCCTGATTATGCGTATTATTAGTGTTGATAGCCAGTCCGTCATTCTGTCCCTGGAAAAAAAAATCATAGTTCAACAGATTAAATTTGTAATTTGATTGAAATGGTAAATGGAGTGGGCCCGGTGGTCCAGTGATTAGCGCGTGGATCTCACAGTGCAGAGGTCGTGGTTTCGATCCTGGCTGCAACCTTCCTGTGTTCTCCCCGGGGCTGCGTGGGTTTTCTCTGGGTACTCGGTTTTCCTCCCACATTCCAAAAACATGCATGGCAGGCTGATTGAACACTCTAAATTGTCACTAGCTGTGAGTGTGAGCGCAGATGGTTGTTCGTCTATGTGTGCCCTGCGATTGGCTGGCAACCGGTTCAGGGTGTCAAACTAAACTCGAGAACACCCCACGTACGAGGCATAGTTGATGTGTCCTCTGTTGACTACTAGAAGTGATTGATGTTTATTTCAGCACTTTTAGTTTGTCATGATGAACAGTGTTATTTCTGAAGTGCTAACTTCCAGCACTGTGATTTAAGGGTCTGTTTTATTTATTTTTTATTATCTGAACCAAGTTCAGTGTTAAGTACTTGTATTGCTCAGAAAACTTTTCTCACTGATTTTGATATGTTAACCTCAGCACTTTTTAAGGACCTGATGCTCTATTTTTATTTTGTAATTCTTTGTAGATTTACAAAAACAAATAAAACAGTGATTTCCCCCCTTGTGGTCAAAACTAAAGTTTGCAGATAGGACTTTGACTAGTCTCAAATACAGCAGAAAGTAAATGTCTAGGACTGCATGTGTACAAGTCTGCCTCAATAATGTAAGGAATTTAAAATGAAAATAGGGGGTTTCTCAGTAATTTTTAGATGAGATTAAAATATAGATTAATTAGATTAATTAATTACAGACCCTAATCAATTAATCACACACATTTTTTTAATCACTTGACAGCACTAGTTTTTTATGCGGTAACCTATCACGTGACCGAGAAGCGCCCATTCACCTGCGTCCGAAATAAATAAAACGGAAGGAATGCAAGTTATTTATTCTTTCTGCGCGGCTCGGCACCAAATGACCTGCGAACCGGTATCGGTCCACGGCCCAGGGGTTGGGGACCCCTGGGGTACACCCAGCCAAATGGACACATACCATTCACACTCAAATTAACACCTACAGAGTCTTCAATGAATCTAACCTAACATGCTGTTTTTGTCATGGAGAGAACGAACTCCACATAGAAAAGCCTGGGCAGAGATTTTGAATTTGTACATACCCATTTAAGCTACAGCACCAGTGATTTAATAACAGGTACAAATATCCCTGCACTCAAAGTTTCCTCACCTTGTTTCTTAAATCATGTACAAGATCGACAATTTCCTTTTCATGGTGCAAAAAGTTAAATTCACATCCAGCTAATTTTCAAGAGCTTTTTTCCCCTTCTTTTAAATAACTGATTGTTGAGTCAATACTCAGGAAGTCATCGCTGAAAGCCAGCGATGTCAATAAAAATAATGAAGCAAATATTTATTGGGAGCTTTGGAGTGACTCTACTTCCCTTTGCCAACCACACTTTCTACTGAAACATTTACATCTATTACGAGTTGATCCATCACTGCAAAGTGAAACATATCGGATTACGTGACTGAACCGGAACACGGAAGTGTTTGATTTTTCAAGATGAAATGATCTTGGAATAGAACAAAACTGATGATTGTGACAAATTGTATTTCATTGAAAAAGCTGTGGTGAAATTATTTGCAAAACATTCAAAGAGCACAGGTATAAACAAAGAGGATGAGCGAGTGCAGTGATGGATTTCCATAATACGACAGCAGCTAAACTACTGAACAATACTAGCTCTACTGCAAGTCGGATATATGATACATGATATGAAATCAAAACCCACTGACAAGAGACAGCACTTTATCATCATACCCACAGAGCAGGTCCAAAAAGAGATACATGTTGCAAACACGGTTCTTTGTGCATATCATTTACTCGGGCCTTATTGTAACAGGAGAGCAGGTGTAAATGACATTGTCTCACTCCTATTGTTTTCAGTATTACCTTCAATAAAGTGCTCATCTTTTCAAGTGAGTTGTGATTTTATATTCCTTGCAACCAAAGTACCCAAAAGAAACTCCAGCAAAACCCTCAAAATGAATTCGACTTCACTTTGACTTTCGAACACGGTTTCGTGCGCGTAGTAAACAAACCTATTTGGTTGTAAAGACACTTGTCATTGATAAAAACCTAGAAAAGATGTCCAAGCAGGCCAGTAAAATACTTTGGGGAAGGCTTAGACCTCGTCTGTGGACTAAAATAAGCAGCAGAATGCGCAACAGAAAGACCCTCACATCCCCCCACACACCCCAAAACAAATGCTTGTAATGACAACGTGGTGAGAAAAGGACTCAGGGTCCCTAATGAAAGGTTTCTTCACGGACATACACAACTGTTTATACTGTTAATGATTTGGGAAATACAGTTAGACTTTGAAAACATACCACTTGCTGAGCTTGAGATTAGCAAACCACTGTGCCAACAATACCAACCTAACAAACCCACACACGTATGTACAAAATGAGCAGTTGTTTCAACATACTTATTGCATGCAGTAATTGAGAAAATGGTATAAACGCTCGGTATACATGGAGATAAGATACAGCATCTTGTTCTTTTTCATGCCCAGGCACTTACTATTCACATTACGACAAATAATGTGTCAAAGATTTCTGCTCATTCAGTTGCAATCAGCGAGCTAGCTTCGCGAGTTTCATACCCGGCAGGCTGAAAATGCTTTCGAGATAGCTAAAAGGTGCTAGCATGTAACATGGATTACAAGTACAAGGTGGCAAAATACCAGAAAGTAAATCAAAAGCCCAAAGTTTAACCAAGGGCACGGACAGAAGTGTACAATGTTTAACCTCAGCCAGGCATTTGTCGCATCGGCTGAAAGCACATCTTGCTCATGCATCCCCATTTGTTTTGAGAAAGGCTACCGTTAAGTGCTTTGTGACGACATGGGGAGATCCTCTTGCAACAAGTCCACAGTAGGCACATGTAGGTATGGTATGTCTGTATAAATTAACAACAGTCAACATGGTATGGGGATTGAGCTTGCTGTGGCTGTGGCAATGGCAGCTGGTAGTCGTTCATTTCAACAGTTCTTTCTGTGAAGCAAGGGGCTACGAACACACATTATTGAACATGTATAGTGTCATCTGGTCTCTGTTCGTTTGCTGTGAGAAGACAATCCTAAAGACGCTGCTAACATGTCCTCCAAAAATCCATGAAAAAGTGAAGTGACACGTGATTTGAATACACAATGGTATCCCAAGCATTGTTTTCCCCCAAAAGCATTCAAAATGTGGCTCAAAGTGTGCAATAAAGCAAAAGAAAGTGGCAGCTGATTCTACGGAGCCATATCAACATCCAACACCATTTACATATTATTAGAAAAGTGGATAAACGGGTAAGATTCCGCCTCAGGGAAAATGAACAATACGACTAATTATAAAAAAAAAAAAAAAAAAAAAAAGGCAAAATACTGTTTTAGTCATTAAACAAATACGGACTCTCAGAGCCTTTGCATGATACAATAAGGTGCCAAATTCTAATTTCATCCACCATGTGTCAGAAAAAGTGCATTTTAAACAAGTTTAGTTCAGGTGCTTTCACGATTTAAAATGTCTGAAATACTGTTTCGAGAACAATACGTCAGGCCAGTAGTTCCGTTTAAGTCATGCCTGTTTACGTGAATTAGGTTTGACTAATGATTCAGGCGCAGTGGGTGCATTTTATTTCCACCACCAACTGCGGTTAAACACTGGCTGGTTGGTTGGTTGGTTTTGGAGGTTGAAAAACAACCTATTCCAATTTGGCAAAGTTTCAGAACGAATATATAATAGCTCACAACACATGTTGTGTCAAAAGGTGCAAAAAAACAAAAAAACAAAAACATAAATCGAAGTGCATATTAAACATACAGTTCTTTCACCATTAATCATTTTCCTTGTTAAAAAGTCAACTAGTAACCACCATCAAAGGAAGACTTGAAAAAACATCCTTCAACAAATACGCTGGCATTCACTCACTGCTCATGTACTTTGGCTCATGTTGCTTGAGGCCTTTATCCGCCACGAAGTTTCATGATCAATCAACGTCAAGTCATTCATTCTCGACTATCGCTTTAAAAGCTGTAATACAGACAATATAAAAGAACAGATCCACCGTGTGTGCCCAAGGTGTTCTGATTAAGGGCTACCTTGTAAACACATTAGGGAAGTCACATTTTACTTTGTAGGGAAGGGAGTGAACATTTGATTCAAATTGAAGTTCAAATTTGGGCTTGTGCAAGGGAAAATGCAGCAATGCATTTCGAGAGGGACTTAACAGTCGACGTAAAATATCAATCCCTCCTCAAGATGCCCTCGCCACTTTTCACGTATGGCATATGCATATCTCAGTTTTTATCAATTCCATTTGATTATTGTTTTTTTTTTGGGTGTGGGGGGGGGGGGGGGGGTTGTTTCTTGATGAATGTCTTCTTTTAGATTTTTTTGGGGTGTGACAATAATACTCTGGTTATTTTAATAATGTCATTCAGGTGAGGGCTGAGAAAAGGGGAGACAGCTAATAATAATAATAATAATAATAGTCATGTCGACACATTTGCAAATACTTGGAACATATTCAATGTTTCCATTGAGCTTTGTGCACAGATTTAGTCTTCAGATACAGACAAGGACTTCCTCACGCTGCGTGACGGCTCCCAAACCTCACTATCATCTGTATCCTCTTCATCATGCTCTTCATCGTCCTCATTCACCTCTTCGTCTCCCATTCCGTCACCTCTTGTCGTCTTGCTGGCGTGTGATGTCGACCCCCTTATTTCATTGGCTTCCTCTCCTGCGTCCGCTATGCCCAAAGCCGGCTCCTGGAAGGGGTCTGCACCCACGTCCAGGCGTCTCTGGACCTCAGCAAACCATTCTCGCACCTTAATGGAACGAAAGAGAGAGAGGAATACTTACATGGATGTTGTCACCTGAACTGTCACACTACCTCGAAAGTCACGTGGCCTATCTTACGCCAACATGTAGCCACCTTTACCGTTTTTACATTTAGTGAACACAGACGACCTGCATGCCTACAGGTAAGTAACAGGGTTCCCACTCTTCCACTTGCTTTTTATTTATGGACCTTTTAATGACTTTTTTGGACCAATTAGGCCATTTTTTAAGGACTTTTTCTCCATTCAGCGGGGGATTCACGGTGGATTTAATGCCCGCTCAGCAATACACAGGCTGAACAGAAAGCCACATATCACTGAGCTGGTGTTCAAATCATTGCTGCCAAAGGAAGGGCACATCTATATTTTTAGGGGCAATCACTTAACCCTTTATTTGACATACTGTATGTCAAATTTTCACTTTGCTACCTGTATCACAGGTCGGAAAATGAAAAAAAAACTTTAATTAATTCTCAAATCAAACACACAAAGCTGCCTTAGCCAGCTGCCGAAGATGGAAAAAGCTGGATTTAACAACAGCAACAATTTGCTGGTCCAATTTTTTAAAAATTCAAATCCAGAACAAACCCCATAACTTCTGTTTTCTTTTCACAGAAATTCAGTGTCATCCATTTCCTCCAGACAGGACAAAAGTGGCCTCAATGGGAAAGTGTCTTTTTTGCTCAGTGGGCTATAGATCTGAAAGTCATCAGCATGGCAATGGAAGGAAATACTGTACCATGTTTCCTTAAGATGGAACCCGAAGGAGGCAGTTACAGTGAAAACAGCAGAGGACCCAGAATTGAATCCTGTGGAACAGCATACTACAGTGGGGCATTGCTGGACTCAGAGCAACCAAGGCTAACATAAAAAGTTCAAGGTCGCTGCCATTAATGCCTACCTGGTGCTGCAAAAGAGCCAACAGATTACTGTGATCTAGCATATCAAATGCAGTTAAATCCAACCAAACAAGAGACACATAGTCTCCAGTGACATTTGACAGGAGGATGTCATTAAAATCTCGTAACATGGCTGGTTCTGTGCTAGGCATCACCTAAAATCCTGACTGGAGGGCTTGCATCTTGATCAAGGCCAGGTTTCTTAAGCAATGGTTGCATCAGAGCAAGCTTAAATTGTTGGGGAACTACACCAGAAAACAGACTGCTGTTGATCATGGCTTAGTCTGGCAATCCAAATCCTCGAAAAACACCAAGGAAACAGCTTCAAAATAATTTAACACCACTGAACATCGTGATGAAAGGTTGGTCACTTTTTCAGAACCTTCTAATGGGGTACTACTGGTGGTGTAATACTTAAAGGTGAGAGTGACCTCTGTCGATTAATCACAAAAAGAAAAAACACTAAATGCTGGGTCCTCTCCATTGTTGTTCTTTGCTGTACTGCTTTTTCCTCTTTGTTGACTTAATTAACATGCTAGATTGTGTCACTCTCGCATGATGACACACTATTTGCAAAGATGACTCACACACCTTGCAGTGGAAACTCAAGCTGGAAGAGTTTATGGTTCCAAACCATACCTTGTTCAGCTTAAATAAACATTTGTGTTTGGTGGAAACGTGGCAATCTTTGATAAATACAGTACTTCCAACCATCCATCCATTTTACAACCCACTTAACCTGACTAAGGTTGTGGGTGTGCTGGAACCTATCACAGCTGTCTTCGGGCGGAAAGCGGATGACACCCCGGACTGGTCGCCACCCAATCACAGGGCACACCAACAACCATTCACAACGACGGACAATTTAGTGTTCAAATACTTATTTGTTACAATAGGCCGGGGGTCGGCAACCCGTGGCTCAAGAACCTCATGCGGCTCTTTAGCGCCGCCCTAGTGGCTCCCTGGAGCTTTTGCAAAAATGTTTGAAAATTGAAAAAGATGGGGGAGGGAATTTTTTTTGTTTGAATATCGTTTCTGTCGGAGGACCAACATGACATGGACGTTTTCCAATGATGCAAAAATGTGTAGAATAAAAAATTACATTTCAACATTTCTGTCAACGAGGATTGACGCCATAGCCTGCGACACATGTTTCTATTAGGAAGGCGGGATGTCAGTCAGGTGCCTGTTGTAAAAAAAAAACTGCATTTCAGATACAATTCACCGAGGGTACTGGTAAAGAATGGGAAGCATTTTTAAATAGTAAACGTGAGCTACGATAGTTAACCCGCTGCAAAAGTGCGTGCCATGCCTCGTTCATCTTAGGGCCCCGTTATGGCTGTTGCCCATTGTTGCATGCATGTGTAAGTGCGTGCGTATGCACTCGTGTGCGGTAACGGGTCGATCGCGGGAGGTTGGTTGATTGACAAGGATCTTCAGTCAAAAAAGGTTGGGCACCCCTGCTCTCCAGATGCACCGCAGGGAAAAAAAAATTTTAATCTCGAGGGCTCATTGTATATTTTTAGCCACGGTAGTCATTTTGATAGTTGGCTAATATAGCTAATACAGACACAGTCAAACCTCGGTTTTGGAACGTCTCTGTTCTTAACCAAATCGGTTTTCAACCAAAAATTTCGAGGTTTTATGCCTCGGATTACGACCGAAAATCGGTTCTCGACCAAACTGAGTGCACTTGAATGCGCCACTTGACTCCTCTCGCCTTCCTTACACGAGGAAGTGACGCTTCCTCGTGTAGCGTTCCATTGTGAGCAGACGTGTTCAATAAAGATTTTTTTTTTTTTAAAAGAGCATGGTTTCGGTTCTCTAACAAATCGGTTTTTGAACAGTCTTCTGGAACGGATTATGGTCAAAAACCGAGGTATGACTGTACAAACACCATATGTTGCCTTCATTATAAGGCTTTTAATTTTTTGCGGCTCCAGACATATTAGTTTTTTGTTTTTTTGGTCCGATATGGTGCTTTCAACATTTTGGGTACCCGACCCCTGCAATAGGCCAACGGGCTTTTCAGGAGAGGCCTTAACAACTACATGCAAGTAAAAAGCATTTGCGTTACCCGTTCATAGCTCATGTTGGTCTTGGTGACAAGCTCATCCAGGTCTTGCTCATTGAGGAAGCGGTGTTTCAGGTAATACTCCTTCAAGATGTCCCTCCCACTCTTGAATTTCTTTGGTGGGGGGCATCTCTCCGAGTCTGAACCAAAGGATGCTAACCGCCTTGAAAGCTTTCGAGTTCGGGATCTCCCCCAACCGCGATTTCGGACACGTCTTTTTCGACTGCCACCACCTCCCATTTTGTGACTGCCACCACCATTCGGGCCTTTCACATTGCCACTTTGATACTGAAAGAACCATTTCAGGTTACCGTTCTTCCAGGAGTACCGTGAGTCCCCGAACCAGCTGACAATGTAGGGCCGGGGGAGGCCGCTCTCCTCGACTAGCTGGTCATATTCTTCAGTTGTGGGCCACTGAGTCCGCACAAAGGCACTTTTCAAAATGTGGAGTTGCTCTGGAGTCTTTTTGGTCTTATCTTTGATGTCTCTGCTGCTGCTGCTGCTGTTGTTGTTGTTGTTGCTGCAGCTGCTGGTTGGCATCTGCTTAATCCGTCCTCCAGGACGAGAGGAGGAAGCGGCACGAGAAGCAGCAGTGATTTCTCCAGCTTTCCCTCCATCTATACATCCTGCCTCAGAAGACTCCGGGGAGGGAGTGCAAATTGTCGGCATTTTCCGTCTTTCATTGAACCAGGCATCAATCTCCCTCCGTGTCAATTTAGTCTCTGTTCTCAGGCGACTCAGCTCTTCATCAGACGGCGTGCTGCTCTTCTCAAAGCTCTCCTCCAACACCACCAACTGCTCGGGTGTTTTCTCTTTAAATTTCTGCAGAGTGAAGTCTGGGAACGGATTCCATGTCTTGGGCCGTGTTTCCTTCTCCTTCACAGGGAGCGTGCATGGAGGATGAGGGGATGCCGGGGTTTCATCGCTTGAGTCAATGACAATGGTGGTGTTCCCGGCGCTGCTACAGCCACCGCCTCCTCTGCCGCCTCCGTCATGGAAAACAATGACATTGCTGTTCTTGGAGTTGCGCTGGTTATATCTCGTGTCACTAAACCATTTTTTAATCTCTCCCTTGGTTAGATTGGTGATCTTCATCAAACGGGCAATTTCTGCATCACTGACAAAGTGGTTTTTAAGATAGCTGGCTTTCAACTCTGCCAGCTGCTCTTTGGACTTCTTGGGCCGCAGACTGAACGTGTCCACGCTAAGGGCAGAGTTCTCCTTCCAAAGAGAAAGGTGCAGTTACATGTTAGACAGTTTTATGGTTTGATATTGCAAAGTGCATGAATATATCAACAATTGTGCTGAGAGCACGGTATGACTGACTTTTAGGTAAGAGTCAGAAAGACAGCTATACCTGTGGGGAAAGTGAGGGGGGCTGTACAGTGGTAGCCCGTTTAAGATCACTATTTGTTGGGGTCGACTGGCAGGAAACTCTGCTGGAGCTCTGGGACTGGCTTGGTAGTCCTGCCACTGTCAGGGTGATAGGAGTGGTCACTGGAAGATTCCCTCCCGGTGCAACCTAGGAAACATAGAATTGGAGACCAAATACGCCTTTACTGCTACTACTCCCAGACAAGCGTTTTAAAAAACTTAGCCTAAAAAAAGTCTTTTTTTATTTTTTTTAATAATTATGTTCAGTTTTCATTGACATTGTCATAGATGAACAGTCAAAAGTTTGAGCTTGTCCTCATGAGAATGAGAAGATTCTACCACTTTACCCACAATGAAAACCGATAGCCAGCTTCTCTGATATGTACGAATTAAATAAGTAGCTGCAGTATTACTGTTGGTAAAAAAAAATGCTGTTTATGCTGTTGTTTCTGTGTAATAATCCATGGCCTGGCACATTAGAAGGCAATGGTTTTTTTTAGGGGGGGGGGCTAAGTCATCATTATAAGTCATCATTATTCGAAAAATGAACTACTAAATGTCCATATCTTCACCATTATACATATCTCACTAATTTATATGGAACACAATTGAGTAGAAAGCATGGTAGAAAATGCTATCTGCGAGGATAGACAACATGTCTATTGCATTTTTATGTACCAGAAAACTTACAGCGCAGGTGTCATAAAAAGGATTATGAATCCAAACTACCTACATTTTTCACTTTTGGAGTAATCCGCTTGTGCTCTGACGCAATTTATTTGCCACGTTTTCAAACACAATGTCGTTTGAGCCTTCCAAACAAGAATGTCCAATGAAGTAACAAAGGAGACATGCTAAACATGTATTGTATTTTTGATACAGGGGTTATATAATTATGTTATGTTTTTGTTTAGATTACATTTTGTTTTGTTCCCTCTTGGCCTTCTTGTCTTCACCTGTTCTCGTCATCCGGGTCCCTTGTGTTAACCAGTCAACTCCCTCAACCCTTTGTGTCCTGTCCAGGTGTTTCTCGTGGTCTCATCACCTTGCTTGTATTTAGTTCAGTCTTTGTTGGATCATTGTGTGTGTTTGTGTGCTCCATACTTTGGTTTCCTGTGGTAGTCAGGACTTTGTTACTATACTTCAGTTAGTTGTTTTTTTTGCAGTGGGCTCCCGTTTGTATTTTTGTGACATACATTTTGCTCAGTCCACCCTATTCCTCCTGCCTCCCTGCCTTTTGGAGTCCTCCACCCACCATCATGAAAAACTTGACAGGTTATTACAAACACAATCACTACTACATTGTCATAACATTACAGAAGATTCAATAAGACCTGAATCGGTAAGAAATAGGTAACCCATTTGTCACTTATTTCTGTATGCTTTTTTTAATCAAGCAATGTGCTGAAGTGACACACTGGATCCATGGCTTGATGACATAGAAAGGAAATAGTATGGTATGTGGCTACTCTATTACATAGGATTGTCCCTCATATTTAAACACTCTGTGGCCACTGAACAATATGAACTATGCACAATAATTTGTGAAAAAGCTACAAAAATACAGAGGCCTCAAACAAAGAGACTTTCATGGCCCTGATACTGTGCGAAACCATCCATCGATCCATTTTGGAAACTGCTTGTCCTCTTAGGCTTGGGGTGAGCTCAGCCAAAGTCTATTCCAGCTATCTTTGGGTGAGACGTAAACCCTGAACATAAAGGGCACATAAAGAAAAATAACCATTCACACCTGTGGACAATTTCAAGTCTTCAATGAACATAAGACATGCATCTATTATCTGAGCTGCTGATCTTGACGAGGGGCGCAATGCGCGTTGGAGCCTATCCCATGTGTCTTCGTGGGGTAAGCAGGGTAAAACTTGAACTGGGTGCCAGCCAATCGCAGGGCACACAGGCGAACAACCATAAGCGCTCACAATCACAGCTAGGGACAATTTAGAGTGTTCCATCAACCTGCCATGCATGTATTTGGAATGTGGCAGAAAACCGGAGTAGCTCTAGAAAACCCACGCAAGCACGGGGGGAGAACATGCAAACTCCACACAGGAGGGCCGGAGCCAGAATCCAACCCTGCACTTCTGAACTTTGAGATGGATGTGCTCACAAATCGATCGCCTAAGACAGGGGTCGGCAACCCAAAATGTTGAAAGAGCCATATAGGACAAAAGAAACAAAAAAAAAATGTCTGGAGCCGCAAAAAAATAAAAGCCTTCTATAAAACTTAAAATGAAGGAAACACATGCTGTATGTATGTATGTAGGAGACTGGACTGTCTCAGAATTGCTTGTGTTATTCATTCCTTTGTTGTGTGTTCACAAACGCCCCCATAGAATTTCTTTTGTAATTTCCTCGCTTGATTTTTTTGTTGTTTTGGTGCATTATTTTCGCTTTTCTTAGTGTCAGTGAAGTGATCATTTTTCCGTTTTTCTGATGCTGTCTTTGAACGCCTCTTGAGTCGAACGAGAAGAGAGAAGGCACGGAGTCCGACGCAGACGTGTCTGTGTTTGTCGAGACTGTTAAAAGCATAACTAAAGTGTACGTTTTAAAAAACCAACACCACAGCTCTCCTTTTTCAGAGCTGCAACATGTATCTATATCTATTTGAACTATATTAGCCTACTATCAAAATCTTTTTCCATTTTCAAACATTTTTTATAAACCTCCAGGGAGCCGCTAGATGTCACTAAAGAGCTGCATGCGGCTCTGGAGCCGTGTGTTGCCGACCCCCGACCTAAGACAAATGTTTTTAAATGTGGAAGGAAGCACGGTATGCCCAAAAAGGCAAGAGCGGAAATTTGAGCCCCAAACCTCAGGACTGTGAGGCAGATATGAAGCACTATTTCACTGTGTTACCTCTGTTCTGAATGCACCCACCAAGAATAAACACATAATTACAACACATCTTGCAGGATGTCATGTCGTGTCAAAGATAGTTTGCCTTTACACATATTATCAACCGCGACACTAATTTGCTTATGTAAGCCTGATATTAAGAATGCTCATTCATATTTGTTCTCTAGAGTTAACTTCATTAGCCCAATCGCGCAACGCAGAGGGCAGGTCAGGTCAGCGAGGACTGCACATAAAGGTATTCTTCATCCACATACCTGTGTGAACACCAAGCCAGGCTGGCCCACAATCTGGCAGGTCTGCAGAATGGACTGTAGGCCATTGGCAGCAGAGAGCTGGTGAGCAGGTATGACAGTAATGGTTTGAGGAACCGTGTGCACAGTGCCATTAAACTGTTTCCTCCTGGCCTCCTCTACTTCTTCTGGGGTCCAGCTGACACCGTGCTTCAGCCGCTGGGCTGAGAACCACACCTGGACATAGAAGGGCATCCAGTCATTTTGTGGATTAACCTTGACTTTTTTAAGGATGATCTTTCCCAGCAAATAATTCACCAATTGCCTTTTAACAGGGATGTCCCAACCACGCTTTTTTTAATCACCCGAGAAAGAATCCGAGTCTCTAGTTTTAAATATCTGCCGATACCGAGTCCCGATTAGATACTTAGGCAAAGCATTAAGGAAAACAGAGCGAGCATCAGATTTTTCTCAAATTAATATTGCAACATACGTACCGATGTGTGTGTGTGTGTGTGTGTGTGTGTGTGTGTGTGTGTGTGTGTGTGTGTGTGTGTGTGTGTGTGTGTGTGTGTGTGTGTGTGTGTGTGTGTGTGTGTGTTCGTGCATGCAGCTCTACACTGAGACAAAAAAAATATATATGTATTTTTTTTTTTCACCAATACCGGATCTGTTGATAATCATGTGATTGGCCCCCATTTCTGATTACGTGATGGGATTGGGACATCCCTACCTTTTAACTACCTTAATTTGCTCTTCTGTGAACTGCGTCTGCCCTGCCAGACTGCTGATCTCAGCCATGGAGGGATAGGGAAACTTCTTGTAGGTGCTACCCAGCAGAGGGTTGATGTCCATAGCTGCACTATAAGAGGGAATGCTGCTGAGAGGAATCAGCAATTGGGGTTGAGCTGATGTATTCTGCTGGGCCTGGAAAGCAGAAAGTACCTGAACAGAAGAAGGAGCGGGAGTTTCAATGCCACAAAAAAAGGAATAGCAATGTGTTTTTTTAGGCAATGCAAGAATATGTAAGTGTTCCGACGACATTATTACAAATTCTGTGTTTGAATGTTTTTCTTACTGCGGGGTATAAAACATTTAGTATCTATTAATAAAACATTCTTAGACTCTACCTGTGCCAGGCCAGGAGGAATAACAGTGGGATTTAATATTGATGACTTCCTTGGCTGCTCCAAGGATTGGCTGACCAATAGGTTTCCTGCTCCAAGCTTCATGGAGTCATACAGGAGCATCTCTACAGACGCTGTTGGTCCCAGAGGAGCTTCAATTGGTTGCTGCTCCGCTTCCAACTCGCCCTCGCCGCCTCCTTCAAAGTACTCCACGGCTTCGTCTGAAGTTTTAAGGGACACGGCGATCCTCTTGGGTTCAGATTTGGTCTTCATCCTCATGATTGGCGTCTTGCTTAGTGAGATGGCGCCAGCACTTGTGGCATCGACTCCGACTTCCTCGAGTGCGTCACAATGCTGATCCTTGTTCAGCTGGTCACAACCCTGACTCTCAGGGGGGGTAGCAGAGCTACAGTTTATTGATGGACCGAGCACCTCTTTGTCCTCCAGGCTATTGGATTCACCTACAAAGACAGAAAAACATGAGTTAAAACAATGAAGTCACGTTTAAAGACGGTTTTGGGCTGACGAAATAGGGCAGTATGGGCCAAAACACATTTACCGGTATCTGGTGGTGTGGGGACAACCACTACAGTATGATCCAGCTCCACTGCTGTTTGAACCTCATCTACCGTCCCCTCCACCCCCTCCGCCTCTACTTCCGTTGTCCTTTCAGCTGTCGCTTCCAACTCGTCAGAGGGTAGCACCATGCAAGGCGTGGTCGACTTTCGGCGGCTCGACATTGTCAAAATGGGCAACCTTCTACTCAGGAAAAAGACAGTCTGAGACAGAATCGTCGAGGCTCACATGTCTCAAGTTGCCGTGCTCACATAGCAAGACGCCTTCAATTTCTGGTGGAAGAAATGTGTCAAAAAAGGTTTGTTAGTCCTATTTGGATGATTTAATTTTACTCAATATAGTTTTACATCCATCCAGTTTCGAATCCGCCGATTCTACGGGTGGCGGGTGTGCTGGAGCCTATCCCATGTGTCTTCGGGCAGTAGAAGGGGGACACCCTGAACCGGTTGCCAGCCAATCGCAGGGCACACATAGACAAACATTCACACTCACAATCACACCTGGGGACAATTTAGAGCATAGATGTCAAACTCCGGTTCTGGAGGGTCGCCATCGTGCATTCTTTCCATCTCTCCCTGTTGCAACACACCTGATTCAAATGATCAGCTCATCAACAAGCTCTGCAGAAGCCTTGATATTGATCCTGTTCATTTGAGTCAGGAGTGATGCAACAGGGAAGGATGGAAAACATGAAGGACAGCGGCCATCCAGGACTGGAGTTGGACACCTATGATTCTGAGTGTTCAGTTTACCTACTGTGCATGTTTTTGGAAATGTGGGAGGAAACCGGTGTACCCGGAGAAAACCGACGCAGGGATGGGGAGAACATGCAAACACCACACAGGGATCGAACCCTTCACCTCTGCACTGTGAGGCCAACGTGCTAATCAGTTGACTACTGTGTTTACATTGTTTTGGATTTTATCTGTCTCAAATTTGAGAAGGTTGTATCAATAATTTAATGTAGTAATCTAAAAAAATAAAGGGAACACTTAAACAACACAATGTAACTCCAAGTGTTCCACTTATTTTATTGAGCTGCTATATATGTAAGTAAGAAAGAGATAGATCTATCTATCTATTTATAGATAGATTGAACACACACACACACACACACATATCAGCATGGCAAGCTAGTGGTTGTCAAATTTGTCTACCACAGTTCAGACGTTCAGGCTCAAATCTGTGGCTTCCTCCCACATTCCCCCAAAAATGCACATTAGGTTAACTGAAGAATCTAAATTATCCACAGTTGTGAATTTGAGTGAATGGTTGTCTATATGTGGTTGGTGATTGGCAAGTGACCAGTCCAGGGTGCAACCTGTCTCTCAAAGACAGATACAAGCTCCAACTCACCGACTACTCTCATGAAAATGGGTCCATCTGCTCCCCAAACCCTGAGGCAGGAATAAGTGATTTAGAACTAAGCTTTTGAAATTCAAACAGCAAATATATGGTTGCTAGTTACATTCTGTCAAATACTTAAGAATTAGAGCCACATCCTATTTGGGGTACCTCAATTAGTTACATGAGTGCATGGCAGAACAGCTTGGTAGGATTAATGTGTGAAATCTACACAACTGCAAACTACAATAAATACGTAATGTGACTACGATAATGTAACAATATGTAATTGCTCCTTAACTTGATGAAATGTTCACATTTGAACTCATGGTCACCATGACCCAATGAGATAAACGTTAGTGGTGTCCCAAAGTATTGTGTGCTTTAACTCCAGTACAGCGTTAGATGTATAATTCACCTGAATACTGTTTAGTAAGAGTAAATGTCTAATTACTTGGTGCTTTATGTGTCAATTGCCTGAGAATTTGAATTTTCTCATCATCAGTTAGAAAGGCGCGAAGGGTTCGGCTATTTCTAACAGCACTCGTGTTTGATGCGGTCCAGTTCTACAGAACTGGAACTATAATAAACGAGTGTCAACTCACAATAGCAAGCAAAACTGAGCAATGCTACCTTTGTAAAGGCACAAGTTTGTATAGCTCATGACTGGCTATCATATTCTGCAAGTGGAAATGCTCTGCCTGTGTAAGTGTACTAACGTGATGGCTACAGTACTGCATTTAGTGTAAAACAGGTGTGCACGTCTGTGCTAACTTCTCGTCGGACCAAGTGGAGTACGTTAACAATAACCCTGGCGGAGACTATTTGTATTTAAATTGTGCATCTCGGACAATCGTTGGCGAGCTAACGATGTTAACACGTTGTTTTGAAAAGGTACTAAAGGGATTATTTACAGTGTCTATTTTCGCAATGGGATATGTAGCATGTGTATGAGGCCAACTAGCCAGTGCTAGCCGTCATGAAATGCTCTACATGTCTGCCGGCTAACTTACTACAACTACACCAGCGTGTGCGAGCGCCGTGTTGCTGCCAGGCTGTCGAGGCGAGGACGAATTTCCTGGGAGTCCCCAGAGAAGCTTTCGGCGCCTGTCTGTCTCTCTCTTGTCGAGTGCCCACCCAGTGGCTAACTCATTCGACCAAAGCCGGGCCGAGACGGCGCGGACGTTCACCGGGCTCCTGTCGGTTTCCCGAAGCCGACGGGCTGGAGGTAGACCGGTAGAGCGGCTACGACGCCCATCTACAGATGCTGGGAACGCCGGCCATCTCTCACCCTCTCCCGAGCAGGTTGTGTCCTGGCAAGCGTCGTATTACGCTTCATTAATTAAAACCAAGGTTACAAGCATGGGTCTTCGCTCGTGCTTCTTTGGTTCGCTGACCTAATTCTGAAATTTTGACAGCGTTTTTTTAAACAATGATCAGCGTCATTATTCAATGTGATGTGACGTCATTCCTCGGCGACTTTCGGTGTTCTTAAAATGTAATAAATATATCACTACTAGATGTAGATATATCAGTGGATGATATTTGGGAGAATATTGTCACCTGGTTAGTTTTTTAAAGTTAAACGTGTTCATTTTTTTCAAGTGCAAATAAGGAGGCTGCATTACGTCTCGGGTGCAGTGCCAGTGTCCTTACATGACCTATCAGGGCAGCACGAAAAGCAACTTGAGGCCAGATCTGACACCGCACTTTTTTTCCCTTTGAAATAAGCCCAGCCTTAACATTTCTTAACATTTTCAGCTGTGTGATGGGCATAGTTACCACTCATACTGGGCTGGCTACCAAATAAAGAAAGTTTTATATACGACTTTTTGCTATTGTATGATTACCGTGAGTAAACAGTGTATTCACTTGTAGTGACTAAATGGAATCTTAACATCTAAATTTGTATCTACATGTTTCTCAACCAGGTCAACATTCAATCATGTATTCAAGAGCAACAAAAAAAAACATGTTTCCACAGACGTATGTGAAAAAAGATACATGTTATTAATAAAGAGGAAACAATTTATTTAAATATAATAAAGAGATAATACAAAGATTCATTTTACTACACAAAAGTACAAGGACAAAACCACTGATTGTAATTTTCGCAGCTGAGGGTGCTAACCATGCTCCTTTAAGAATTATGTGCATTATGTTAAAACCTAACAATGTCACATCATTCCTTTAGCGCTGTCAACAGAAATCATTGACCTCTTGCTCCAACTCCTATTGAAAGAAAATATCGAAAGAGGAATTAGTAATAACCACAACATAATTACTGAACACTGAAAACATTCATGGTTCTAGATGTAATTACTTTTATCCTTGACTATTGTCATCAATCATATGCATTACTAAATGCAATACCAACCCTGATTAATGCATCTTTATGATGGGCTCTTCTGTGTCTGTAGACGCTTTGGCAGAGGAGAGCGTAGAGTTTCTCCAACTTGTGCACCTCATAGCCATCAGTCTTAGTCACAATTTTGTCCAATAGCTCCTTGATAAAAATAAAATCAAAATGATAGAAGCAACATTGCAAATTTACCAACTGTGGAACTGATAAAGGTTATCCTAGTTCATCTCTTAAGTCATGGCATAGCACACAAGTGTCATGAGCAGTAATCGGCACCCCACCTTTAATTTGTCCCTGTCCACTACCAGTGACGGTTGTTCCTGGTCACCAATTTGCAGCGTTTTTTCCATATCAAACTGCTGCTGGTGAACAGTGTTCTTTGAAGGCCGGGTCATGCACCTTATGCTTTTCTCTATGACATAAAACACAGAACCACATGGAAAAACATTAATGTAGCGTGGAGTGAAGAGACACAATGAGGCTTCTGTGGAAAGCAATGAAGTCGTCCCTATTTTCTTAGAACCACATCGGCGAACCCAAACCTGCGTCCTTACCTCCTCTGAGGTCTCCTGGGTGCTCTGTGCTGGCATTGTCTATGATAACCACTTCCATTGGTTCAGGTTCCTGTGCTGCCGTCTTGCTGTTGCTTCCCTGTGTTACGTTTTGGTTGCGTGTTTGACCACAACCTGTGTCCAGCTCTCCCTGGTTATGTTCTCCAATGCTCGTTGAGGTGTGCCCCGCTGAGTTCTGTGCTGTAACTTCTAAAGCCGACTGATCTTTGTTTGCGATTTTGTTTTGTGTCTGGTCCTCATCACTCCTTTTTTCTCTTTCACGCTGAATACCATCCTTCAAAGTAGCTTTAACCACCACTTTAACCTCTTTGTCATCCTCATCATCAAGCTCCGTGAACATTCCTTTCTCTATCTCAGTTTCTTCGTCTGCATCGTCATCGTCATTATCCGTGCCTAAGTGCATATCCTCTTTGGAGACGTGAGGAGACGATGACACCTTCTTTGAAAAGAAGCCAGAGGACCATCGACTCTTCCGACGTTTCTTCCTCTGCACTGGAGGATGAAAACGGGGATTTGTTAGGGACTAATTGTTGCGATTTAATGCTATTAATTTTCAAAAATACCTACCTGTGCTTTTAGGTGTAAGATATGTAGAGGAAGATGTACTCGGAGTGAGCACAGTTGGGGCTTTGACCAGCTCTCTTTGTGGAGTCTTCTCAGCCATCTTATTAGGCTCAGTCAGAATTTTGGCCTGTTTGGGGACGACATGGTAAAAGGAGGGCGCGTACTGTGCAGTGGAGCAACCTGTGGACAAACACAAGTTTAAGGTGAAAACAAATTAGAAAACACACGACATTCGGTAATGAATATCCTATGTCACTAAATAATGTCACTCCTTAAACTGGGATAAATACATTTGGGTCAATCTAGTTGCTTGGAACAAGGTATCTCTCACTCACACATGCGCACACACACACCTCTATTGATGCGTGAATCTTTGATTTCATCACACAGCTTCTCAAAGTTTTCATCCAATTCATGTCGAATGATGGCATGCACAGTGTCTTTAAGTGCACAGGCCCTATGACGAATCTGGCGGTCTGGAAGAAGAAAAAGTTAGTAAACAAAAGGAATTTGTGCCATCTAATCAGTCCTTTAGTCTAAATCCACAATGTGTACCTGAGGGGTCCCTGTCTGGGTTGTATTCAAGTGCATTCTGCCAAATGAGATCTACATCTTGAAGAAAGTCTTTGACCGTTACATACTGATGGAGGTCAATATTTGAAAGCACAGTTGACAGATCCATAGGCTTCTGTATTACAGCAGCATAATCTGGAACCTAGGTACAGTGAGAGGAGAGTACAAACAGCGCAAGCCTTAATACGTATACGTATCCCGTTAAACGCTTACTTTGGCGCCCCCCAGTGGGGAAACCAAAATAACACTGAAATTGAAACCTTTCAACATAATTGTTCATGTCAAATAATTTGGGTGTTTGGCATTCACGCAGGTTAACACTTAATGAATAACAGAGGAATTACCACCTCTTCCAAATCCACAGGCTTTGTAAAAGCCTTGAAGCGTTTATCCTGGGACAGGCGGTTTGTGACATCCCGCAAGAAGAGGCGGAGCTCTCTGAGGGTGTCTTCCTCTTGTACCGCCAGTTTCTGGGCCTCCTGCTCGGCCAGCTGACGTGGCGGAGGAGGAGGAGCAATAGGAAGCACCTCCAAGGAGTGGGGTGCTTTTGGGGGAAGTCAAGAGTTTGCTTTCAATGTCAAATTCAACAATGTTCTTCACAAAAAAAAATGCAGTTTGTCTCACTGGATTTCTTTTTAGAGGCAGGAGCTTTGGCAGCCTGATTTAGTATCAGGTCCTCAAAGAAATGTCTCCTCTCTCGGCTGCTGGGGGCTTGGACATGGTAAACCTCCCCATAGCCCACCTTAAACAACTCCTGAACCTGTCGAGAAAACATTGTGAGGTGAAGGAACTTTCTTCAAGACGAAACAGTTATTTTCTCTTCATTTTAGGAAATAGACCACTTGCAGATATCCGAGTCACGTGGGTGCATTTTGTGTGAGGGACCTCTCCCTGGCTTCTCCTTTAGAACTATTGTGAAGCGGTGTACAAAGCTGGACATTTTTTTCATTGATATTACTTGATTCTCCTTACACAGACCACCTTCTACTGGGAAATGACAGTAAAGATGAATTTTTATTGATATTTTGGTAGATGTGTGCAACGCTTTTACATAAGGATGATGCCGTTAGGACATTTGTGGTTATTTGCTCAGCGCAACACTGCCAGCAAAACACAAATTGGCTGAACAAATGTGTTGTTTTCCTCACATGTGAAGTGATCTGAGGGAGCGTAACACTCAGCAAATCATCAGCAATGTGGCATGCCACAATCTTGAAACGTGAATCGTTTCTCAATTTCAAAAGTGACAGTGAGAAAGTTTATTTCCATCAGGCTGATCGCATTTTGTGTCTCATTAGTTTGCTTACCCCCTGTGTGGTCTCTGTTGGTTTCAAGATATTGACAAAATGAACGTAGCTTTTTTTTTTTTTAATTAACAATTTTCTTCAAATCTTTTTTGCCCACCTGGGTCTTTTTCTGTGCAGAAATTGTGACGAATTGATACTTTGCAATGGTGTTTTTACACCGATGTTCAAGCCTCTAAATTCCATTAGAACAGTTAAACATAACGCAAGGTACACCTGTCATTTTTTCACATGAGGCTCAATGCCTTTGAAACAATGGCTGTCTGCAACCTTCAAGGCACACAAGTTAGGCATACACCGATGTACTGTCATACAAAACGGCTTTTGTTTGGTAGCCTTTTTTGTCGATTCTCACGCATGCGCAGAGGAGCTCTCCAAGTGGCTTATTTTTGGTGACCTGCCTAAACATGGTTTTACTTTCTTCATACCTCAAAACTGAGTTCAGAGTACTGTAGACTGCAGGTAGCCAGTAGCAGGATCGGAGCGAAGGCAGGGAGGGAGCCAAGTAGGCTGAGAAAAGTGGCTTTTAATGCAGGACCTACTGTCTCCCACCACTGTCCAATGTGGGGGATGTATAGGACACTGGGAGAGTTGCGCTTGGCCTCAACAAAAATCTGCAGAGCATATGATATTGTGAGATGAACATGTTGAAACAAATATTTCAATCAATAATCACATCACAAATATGAAACCAGTCACAAAATTTTTCTGAAGATTGGCTATCCCTATTCTATTTAATGTTTTGACAGAAACCTAATGTGACCATCAGATTTCCAAGGAGAACATTTTTTAAACAAGGGATGGTAATTCAATGATTTATCCAAAAGTTCTTCTAACACACCTATGCCTACTTACAAGTAATGTTCACAAAAAGCTGCATAGGGTCTTGTTTTCAACATAAGGTTTCAAAGTACAGTGGCACATCAAGTTACAATTGTAACTGGTTCAGTGAGCCCGTTTGTAACCTGAAACATTCATAAATTGAGGTAATATTCATCAAAATGAATGGAAATGCAATGTCCGTTCCAGCCCCAAAATTTATCATTACTATGTATTTTCAACCAGAGTGTTTAAAAATAAACATAATGCAATACAGAAACATGTGAAAACACACTATTATGAAAGAATAAAACAAATGCTTATTAACTTTAAGACGACTTCCAAAATAACATTGAGAATTTCTTTTTGTCTTTTGTAATTTGTCACCGCCCACTTGATGTGCCAGCAGCCAGATTTAACATGTAGCATGCGTCGAAAGCCCAGTGACACCAAAACTGCACAATACCTGAACAAAGTATTTAGTTTTTCTTTGTTTAATTGTAGTTGTAAATCATATCCATCCATCTATCCATTTTCCAATTTGCTATATCCTAACAAGGGACACCTAACCCAGCTGTCTTCGGGCAGTAGGCGGGGGACACCCTAAACCAATCGCAGGACACACATAGACGAACAACCATCCACGCTCACACTCACACCTAGGGACAATTTGGAGAGTTCCATTAACCTGCCATTCATATTCTTGGAATGTGGGAGGAAACCGAAGTGCCCGGAGAAAACCCACGCAGGCACGGGGAGAACATGCAGACTCCACACATGAAGGCTGGAGCCAGAATCGGACATTGGACCTCTGCACTTATTAGTAGGAACCAATTGTCACATAAAAGGGTTCTGTCCGACACTGATTGACATGTGCATTCGCCAACACATACTCAACTACTCTGTGAGCTCTGCGCAGCCATTATGAAACGAAGATAATACCAAAAGCATAGTTAACAACAGTGGTACCTCTACTTAAGAAATTAATGTTCTGGAAGAAATTTCTTAACTAGAAAATGTTATAAGTAGAGACGCGTTTTCCATGTAAATGCCCTAATCTGTTCTAAGCCCGCCAAAATTCTGACATAAATGTTTTAAAAATCTGTAACAAATACATATTACATATTACAATTAGATTATTGCACAATAAATGAGAGTTGTGCATAACAAATAATAGTCTGAATAATAAATATGGTCAATTAATTTTTAACTGCATCCTCATAGTTTTTTGCCCTCTTTAGTTCATGTTCTCTCTCAGAAGTGGTTTTTGCCTGCGTTTTGTCAAGAACTCCAGTCCGACTGGTGAACATGTATGTAAAACTACTGGAACACCTCATGGCCCGAGGGGTGAATGGCGAGGACGCTGCATGGACACCTCTCTATCTACAAACATAGACTCATACGGTAGAGGTGTCTTAGTCAATGGGATGCCAGGATGATGCAATGTAATAGCCAATGGCAGAGCAGGTATATGTATGTTGCGTTCAGGAAGCTCGGAGCACGAGTCGCAGCCCATACTGTATTTTTACCTTTCGTATCTTGAAATTTCTTTCGTAACAAGAGGCAATATTATCCTGTTGAGGCATTTCGTAACTTGAAACTTTCGTATGAAGAGATGTTCATAAGTAGAGGTACCACTGTACTGCTAAATGATAGAAGGGCACAAGCAAGACCTATAAGGATATTTAGCCTCCTGTGGATGTCAGCCCACGAGGTTTGTGTGCCTTATCGTTGAACCAATTGTCTTCATAACATTTGTCTTTCATTTATTGTTTTGTAATGCCATTAGTATTTGTATGTTTCATGTCTGTGTTCGTGACCAGTTCTCATGGCTTGCCAATGATTAAACCCTGTATTTTTATGGACTTTGTGTCGTGCTTCATACTACATCCTGAGGGAGCTACATATGGGTCAACATTCAGATTTCTTGGACATAGTATTTTAAAACCTCTGAAAGCACTTTGTTACAGCTGCAGTGGTTGTGAAGGCCCTATAAAGCTGTATTGTATTGTATTTCTTTAGCATAGCTCCATCTAGTGCATGCATAGCGTAACCTCAGCCAGGGCTCGATAGAAAGCTGTATTGTATTCCCTTTAGCGTAGCTCCATCGAGTGGATGCATAGCACACCACAGCCACAATTGCAGAGGAAAAACCCTTCCCTCTTTTGAAATCACCAGAAAGCTGCTATGTTTTGGAAACTGACCCTAATGACTCTTACGTCCTCTGTGATGACCTTTGCCACATTTTTAATACTCATGACTCCAAGTATAGGCACTTACAGTACTATACTGGCCATGTGACAGTGCCTATTGTCTGCACTCTACACACAAAATTTACTAATTCCCTGTATCAGGGGCATCAACCTCATTTTTATCGCAGGCCACATTGTAGTTATAGTTGTCCTTGGAGGGTCGTTATGAATTTTGGGAAACCATAAAAATGTTTAATTCCCTCCACATTTTACATAGACAGCGCACAACAAATTGATGAATAACTAGTTTTCAAATCAGAAGTCAAGAATAATGACTGTTATTGCAGATTACATATGACAATTTTTGATTCAGACTTTAGCAACATGGAACTTGACATGTTTGATTTGCTTTCGCAGGCCACATAAAATGATGTGGCGGGCCAGATCTGGCCCCCGGGCCTTGACCTTGACACCTGTGCCCTGTATTATGCTAGTGGGACTATAGTGTACTTGTCTCAATGGTAACAAACCAAAAAAAGAATTTACATAAACCTAGTAATGTTATTTTGGTACGGTAAATTAACGTTAATCTCACTGATTTGTTGTTAATTTTACCATGTCTTGGATCCTATCTGGGTCTTTGGCGAAAAACAAGGTCCGTGTTACAACAATTACATGTCACAGGGGTGCTAACCTTGTGTTTTCAGTCTGAAATGCTCACACACTTTCTCCATATTCTGCCTTTAGCCCCACCCCCCACTCCACCCATATTCTTTATCTTTCTTCACTTTGGCCTCTTCTATCCCACGCATAAAGGACATAAACTCATTGTGCCACAAAAATGCCTAAATTATCCTCAGATGAGGATAGTTCGAGCGTGTTTTTTTTTTCTCCTGTGGTTTCTTTCTGACTTTCTTTTCTGACTTTTGGGTTGGCGCGTTTGGCTGCCGCTGCTCAACCCGCATGGTGTTTTATTGTTCTTGTTCCTGATTGTAAAGTGTCCTTGGGTGTTTTGAAAGGCGCTTGTAAATAAAATGTATTATTATTATTATTATTATTCCATTTTGCTTTTTAATGTCCTCATTTGAGGTGCAAAATGTGAATTTTAACTAGCACACTTGCAATGCAAATTCACTTATTTCGATCCCTGCACCAAGATGTGGTTGAAGGAATGCAAGAAATTAACCAAATCAGAATTATTGACATCTGTATTTTGATGTAATCATTCATGAACTCGCAATGAGTGAGTGACTTTTAGCAGTGATATCTGACCTACCTGTGCACAAGTCTCCTCTGGTGCAGTTGCACTGGCTCCAAACAGTACTGCCATGTCTAGTGTGTACACTGTGAATTTCTCAAGGGAGTGGAGAACAGCAGGAGCAAGATGGGAGCTTTGACCCGAGCCGGGTCGACCCTCCAAAAGGAGCCTGGGACGGTAAGAGGTCGGCTGGCTCAACGCACTTCTGTGCAAAGATTGACAAAGGAAAACATGGGATCAGCCCTCCCTTTAAGAGTTGATCAAATCACATTTAGATGTGTTTATTAAACCTTTCAATGCTGAGAATTTCCCTTGAGACAGTCTTCTTTTGAGGGGACTGTCCACTGGATCGCTCCTCATCGTCACTAAACAAGAGTTCATCCTCAGACGCGCAAGACTGATCTGTAAACACAGACACACAGTTCTGAAGACTGACTGAGGAAAGAGATTTGTCTTTTGAAAACGTACCATACCTTGTGTCCTCTTCCTTTTCAAGCCCTGCTCAGCATGTGGGAACACTTTGCTGACAGTGTGGAGGATCTCCTGCAGGGCGGCGCTCAGTAATGGACGAATTGCAGGCATCAGAGCCTTGGCTGGTGACACTACAGCCCTAATGATTACATTCAGCATCGGAATTACATTCATACAGACTGTGTGTGTGTGTATCTCTTTCTCTCTATAAATGGACTGAATATTTTTTGTTTTCTGCTCATTATTACTCTATGTTCTATGCACAAACATTTACCAATAGGCTTCACACAATCAGCATTTTTGGTGTCGATCGTTGATCAGTGAGTTAACGATCACCAATCTGATCACAAGATGTCTATTTAAGTAACTTATGTTTTGGGTGGAAAATATTTCTTTATTTAAAGATGTTAAGTGTCTATGTTTGAAAAATGTTGTCAATTTGAGCATTATGTAATCTGTGTCAAAATTTTACATACAAACCAAGAAACAAATCTGATTTCATTACCTCTGTGCAGCAGGCACCATCTTGGACATGGCGGACATGAAGTCTTTGGCTGTGATTGCGATAGAATCAACATCAAGCAACAGTTTCTGGGATGAGGAGTAAATCTGTGGATAGCGGCGCCGTAGTGCACACAGTGCCGCCTCCGAACACACCGCCTTAATGTCCGCTCCGCAATAACCTAAAAGTGAAAGACAACAGTTTTACATTGACCACAAGAGACAATGATCAAACAAAACATTCAATATTTGCTCTCAAACAAATGCTACTCCTACAGCAGGGATTTACAAAGTACAGCAAACGGGCCAATTCCAGGAATGCGACTTGTTGTTTTAGCAGCCCGTGGCATATATTGGCCCGAAAGTAACACCTAATGTTGTACACTTCTTAGTTTCTACACTACCTGCTGCAATTTAATGGGCACGGTATGTCACTGTGAAATGTATTAAGATGCAATAACAGATAGCGGCAGTGGGAAAGCATCATTAAGCCAATGAGTGATACTGTGTTATGCAACGATATTTCAGGAAATTAAGATGATCATTTTGGAATACACTACTTAAGCAAAACATAGGAGTATCTGTGGACAGCACACAGCAAATGAGACTTCCACTGACACATTGGTTTTAGCGAGTTTAGTAAACTAAAGTTCAGTGACATTTTTCTACAGCGTCAGCACTTGCAAATTTACCAACACACTTATCAGCCAACTCCTCGACGAAACTGTTGGAGAGAGGAGGTGTCCAGAGTCTGGTGTGGATCTTCAAAATGTCCCTTCTAGCCTGCCAGACAAAATGATATCATAGCATTGGCACTGGAGTACTTTTTTCCAGGACGTTGGACTTTACTCAGTATTTATCAGACTATTATTTGTTACATTTAAACACCAATACCTGTACTTTTCACTTTGATGCATGACAATGATTTAAGTATTAGGCCTGGAAAGAAACGCTTACATAAAACGTGCAATTGACAAATAAAACCCAGAGGTAGGATTGGGTGATATGTTGTAAAATGGTATGGTCTGGTAAGTTTGGATATTTTACTATGTTCAGCAAAAAGAGGCGTGGCCACCTCCTTTGAACCCTTTCTCCCTTCCATCTCAGAAATGACTGGGTCAATCTTCACAAAACAGATAATGTTGAAAAGGGAATTAAAAAATGATTCAAATCCACAGTAATTTAGAAGAGGAGTGACTATTTCACTAACTTTAGCTGTTGACCTATAATTTCAATTTGAATTTCATTTTATGGATCACATGACATGAACATTTTTAATGAAATCGCTACCGCACCGGTCCCCTTCTTCCCTACAGTGTGGTTCATCGGGATGTCGAAAGTGAGCGAGACCTCGTCCATGTTGGTGATGTGGTTGGGCTGGATGTGTTTGTCTGCAATTTCTTGTTGTATTTTAAAATGCAACGTAGGCGTGTCCCTCATCACTTGCCGTAGCTCAAGCAGGTAACACTAGGAATGTGAGCGTTGGTTGAAAGAGCAGTTGGTAATGGAAGCCAAGTGAGGCCAGCAGAGTGGCAGAATGAAGGATTAAAATATCCAAGGAAGCCTCTTTTATTTCATGTAACGCAGAACATTACATTTCACTGCAGTAGGAGTGGCCAGCTTTTTATTGTAATCCGCCGATTATTGCTGCGCCACGGACGTCTTTGCCCAGATGGGTAAACGGCGCTGTTTCATAAAACAAAAAGTTGGTTTGAGAACCTGAGTGTAAAATCGAAAGCTCAGATAACCAGCTTGGTTAAAACAGCTGGGAAGATAATCGGACAGCCCCCGCCTCCTGCTCCCCAGGATATATATGTGCAGTCCGTTATTCAACAGGCCAACAACATTCTGGACAATCCTTCTCACGTGCTGCACTCAAAATTCGAGCTCCTGCACTCAGGAAGGAGGTACAGGACCCCCCTATGCAAACTAAACCGATACAAAAACTCATTCGTACCGCAGGCTATCAACCTAATTAACAAACAGCTAGAGGAAAGCAGACAGTCAAGCAGGAGGCAGTGTGGGGTGTGCAGATGCCTGTAACATATTGTCCAATGTATGTAGAGTCTATATTGTCCTGTACTGTATTATTGTCCAATGTCTGTTGTGTATGGTATACTGTGTGTATTGTTTAATGTATGTAGCAGCATGGGGGGCCTGTCCTCCAAAACAAGTTTCTCCTATGGGAGACCAAATAAAAAGTCAAGTCAAGTCAAGTCAAAAAGCACCAAGCCCCATGTATTAGTTGATCTTGAATTCTCTCGCGGCTGCTAGATTCTCATGGTCCTCTGGGTAACTTATAGCTTGCAGTTTAAACTGTGCTTTGTAAGAGTGCCTCTTCGTAGGTGCTATTTTCGGGATATTGTTTTGCACAATGCACCTACTGGCACTATTCACTTACTGGGGGGCGTGCCTTTAGCGTCCTCTTTCACGTCCTACCTTACGTCCCACATTAACGTCCGCATGTTGTCCGCAGTTACGTCTGCATTTCCTCTATATAAGCACCGTGTCAGCACAACATCAGTCAGTCAAGTGGACCCCTCATCAAAGTCACATAACACCATTCACAGATTTTAGAACTCAATTCACACACAAGGCCACCCGCATTATTAGGTGCCCCAGCCATTTTGGAGATGTGCTTCTTATGGCAGTGAAAATACGGTAAGTACAAAATGACAGTACTTTTCCCATTTTTGTACAAGTCCAAAAAATGTCTGGCATGTGCCCACAAGAATAGAGCATGGTTCAATTATTCATTCATTCATTTTCCGAACAGATTTATCCTCACTCGGGTCACGGGAGGTGCTGAAGCCTATCCCAGCTGTCTTCAGGCAGTAGGCGGGGGACACCTTGAATCGGTTGCCAGCCAATCGCAGGGCACACAGAGACGAACAACCATCCACACCCACACTCACACTCACACCTGTGGAACAATTTTAGAGTGTTCACTCAGCCTGCCATGCATGTTTTTGGAATGTGGGAGGAAACCGGAGTACCCGGAGAAAACCCACGCAGGCCCGGGGAGAACATACAAACACCACACAGGGAGCTGGAATTGAACCCGGTACCTCTGCACTGTGAAGTCGTCGTGCTAACCACTCGACTACCAGACTGCCGCCTGGTTCAATTATATCTACTAAATTATTTGCGCTACAAATGTTTTCAATGGCAAGTTGATATCTCTTAAGCATGTTAGTACCTCTCTGTCGGGAAGGCCAAAGAGGAACTCTCTGTCAAAGCGGCCCGGGCGTCTGAGAGCTGGATCAATGGAGTCCAGTCTGTTGGTGGCACCTATCACCACAATCTCTCCTCTGCCATCTAATCCATCCATGAGAGCCAGAAGAGTCGACACAATGGAACTATAGACACAAAAATGAAAGATTTGATAGTACTTTGATAGTAATCTTTTTTTCCCACGATGGCGCCCCAGTAGGCAGCCGTTGGCAAGTGCTCTTCAAGAGCCTTGCTTTTTTGTTATTTTTGTTTTTGTCTTGTTTTGTCACATGCTGTTTGTTGTTACTTCGTGTGGACTCGATGTGGATTGTTTTCAGCGTTTTTTGGCCACGGCATTCATCAAACGAGAAGAAGTTGTGCTTGGTAGTTACACCTTCTCGGCAGCACGCGTGTACCAACCCTAATTTTGATTGGAAGGAATGTCATCGCCATTTGACTGTCGGTGCGCTTGGGTTTTTTGCATCTGTAATGGGCATTTTTCACAGCACCGTTTTGTTCAGCGGAGATGACGGCGCTGTTGGATAGTCTGCGTTGGTGCGGCTCGATGGGTGGCTTGTGGAACCGAGCATGACGAGAGGAGCGTCTGTGCAGAGCGCGGATGTGTATTTGAATTGAAACAGATTCACATGGGACAGGAGAAGTGAACCAATCTCTTCTTTTCATCACTGGACATTTTTATGGTATGTGTTGTGCTTATTATTTTACTTTATGTTAACTGTTTTGTAAAGCGCTTTGTTCCAGATGCAGCTGTTGTGAAAGCGCTATACAGTGATCCCTCGCTATTTCGCGGTTCGTTTATCGCGGCTTCAGTGCATTGCGGATTTTTTCAAACATATTCATAATTTTTTTTCTAAGTCCACAAAAGGTCCACGAGAAGCAGCGAAAGTCAGCAAAACAGCGAGTCACATAGAGCAACATATACAGTACTACATGTACATGTTTACTGTAATTTGTTATTCATACACTAACCTAATTTATACATGTTTAAATCTATTAGTATACAGCATTAAGTCATGTTAATTACTTCAAAATGTATTTCTACATGCATGTATACCATTAAATTTGGCCTTATAAATATTATGTACATGTACCTATATGGAGAGGGGCGGGGGTCGCTACTTCGCGGATTTTCGTTTATCGCGGGTGGTTTTGGTCCCCATTAACCACGATAAACGAGGGATTTCTGTATAAATCAGGATGTATTGTAGTGTCTTGTAGTAATCTAATATAAGGTAAACACATCAGCTAATTCAAAGAAATAGTTGACTACATGTTGTATCCCCAAATCAAGAACTATGGTAAGTGTGTCTTGAAACAGTGTGATGAAGATAATGTATACTGTCCCATGAGATAGTGTGGACATGCAACAGCCTACATCACAAATATATGGTCAACATAAAGAGTCAGATACACCCTGTTGACAAAAGTCTATAGAAACCTCATTTGACCAATTAAGGTGCTTTGGCACTGAGCCTGACATTTTTTCCAGTAACAAAGATAATTTGGACTATTTTACACTTCCAACTTAGTGGGAACAATTTGGAAGGTCCTTTTCTAACCCGACTGTGGCCTAGCACAAAAGGTAATTTCAATAAATGCATGTTCTAACGATTATGAGGTGGAGAAAACCTGACCTCAACCCATCAAACCGCTCAGATGAACGAGAACAGAGATGCTCGGCATCACTAAATTAAATTCTCACAGATGCACTCTTGTCATCTCAAGGAGAAATACTCACCTGTGAATCTGGTCCTGTCGACTGGACCTGACCGGAGCCAAACCATCAATTTCATCAAAGAAAATGATCGATGGCCGCATTTGGTATGCCTAGATCATATAGAAAAAAATGTATGTCAGAATGAAAGCTTATTTAAGTGGAAAATGGTGAATAAAAAATCAATCTGAGGTGAAACAAAATAAAGCAGGAGTGAGATTTTAATTGTAATGAGCAAAGCTTAAGAAAACATGAAATGTCTGAAAGAAAATGTGTTGATGCTCTTTATTCACCTGGTCAAACAGAAGGCGCAGCTGTCTCTCAGACTCTCCAACCCACTTACTGAGGCAATCGGCACCTTTCCTCATGAAGAACGACACCTTTCTTTCGCCCATACTGCATTCGTTGGCCAACGCTCGAGCTACCAGCGTTTTCCCAGTGCCCGGGGGACCGTAAAATAGGCAACCCCTGTGGGCCAAAAAAAAAACATTATGAGCAGAGGTTTATGATTGATCAAGCTCATGGTTTGAGGGCTCGCGGCCTGGTCCCATCTTCGATCGTGAGGGGATCACCTTTAACCTACGGTGGTGCGTGACCTGCATCAGCGAAAAGTTGTTAGCGGTCAGAAGTCTGCGATCAGAGCTGTTGCGCAATATCTTTTGTTGTTGTTGTTACTCTCATTTACAGTTTGTTTCATGGCACTCGCAAAGAACAGGAATCCGGAGAGCCGAGAGAAGCATTTTAAAACGGTACACGTGAGCTACGACAGTTAACACGCTGCAAAAGTGCGTCCTTATCCCTCCGCGTCAGGTCTCGAAGGTAGATAGTGATTTTCCCAAACTCTTGCGTAGACTTTATTTTTCTGTTTCGTTCATCTTAGGGGCCATTATGGCTGTTGCTCATCATGGCAACAGCCATAAGTGCATGCGTATGCGCGCGTCTGCGGTCGATTGCAGCAGGTTGGTTGATCGAAAAGTAGGTCTTTGGTCAAAAAGGTTGGGCACTGGCGTAGTCAATACAGGGCATGTTAAAAATCTACTTCAGGGTAAAGTTATATCCTCAGTGCTCTGAGATATCAGTGTTAAGATGTGAATACGGTTTACCTGGGTGGCTGTATGTGGAACCTCTCAAAGACTTCTGGGTAAAGTAGAGGGAACACCACCATCTCCTTCAGGGATGAGATGTGTTTGCTGAGACCACCAATACTGTCAAAGCGCACCTGCGTAATATTTTTTTTGTAAGTCCCAGAAAGCAGAAGGCCTGTCATGATTAGCACAATTTTCAAGACGATACACTTTCCCAGAAACGATCACAATAAACAACATTATTGTTTTGTTCTGTTTTCCGCTGATATAGTGATGATCTTAGAGCAAAGATTATTCAAGTGCATCCTTTTTAAGAGCAATTATCTTTCAGTTCCCAAGAACATTGAAAATTTGCATTGAAATACAGGATAAAATACTTTGGGTAAAAAAATGTCAATAAAATGACTCAGTAGACTTTGCACTGATCTGATCACCTGGATCGGATCGGACGATATTTTGCATTGTGATCTCCTGCCATTTCATAATTTGCTGATTGATCAATGACATCATTCATCACATCCACAAAATAACATATTACAACAAACACAATCTTCCACTGCAGGGATGTTCCAAGCTGAAATTGTGTGAGCGAATCTATTTTTACCCTTGCCAGGTAGGCGGAAGTTCCACTTCTGCATCCTCAACCATCCAATCACAAAGTACGAGTGGTAAGTCAAAAAATTATCCACACTTTATGCTACAATACGCGCTTGTATTTAAGTTTGACGCAGTTTTAATTGCACACAGGAATTTGTGTCACGTAATCGCCATCAGTTGATGTATTTGTTTGATCGATTGTTACCCGTGTTTCAGTCGGTAAAAATGGCCGCACCACTAGCAGAATGCATCAGTGAAGATCAGCGCAATGATCCAAATTTTATGGTCAGAAGGTGTGTCTGAGGCTGAAATTCACCAACGTTTCTTAACACAATATGGAAACACCGCACTCAAAAAGAAGTGTGTACAACTGGATTGAAAAGTTTAAAAGTGGCCGGACAAGCGTGGACCCCACAGAAGGAGCAGGATGTCCATCAATCTCGACCATTTCACAAAAACAACAAACAAACTCAGTCCACTTTATAGTGATTTAAACATTTATATTGCTGCCCTATTTGCTCACCGTTTTGTCTATGTGCATGGGGTCAACATCGGCGAGACTTGCTCCAGTTTTCATTCGATCTTTGTGAATTCCCAGCAAGTCCTCTTTCACAATGTTCATAGGCAGACATCTGTGGAGAAATTTTTAAAGCATTACTCACAAAAAGGGATATTTGGCTTTCAAGTGAAATTTCAGGACGAGCCTAAAATGCATTCAAACCTTTACAGGAGAACTTAACATGACCTTCTCTAAGCTTTTGAATGCACAATGTCCAACTGTTAAACTCTGCAACCTAGACAGCGGTACCGGTCCTTGGGTCATTTGGTGCTGGGCCGCACAGAATGAATAAACTTCCGTTTCCGAATCTGAATTATGTTTTATTTTGAAAAATTCAGTTCCATCCGTCTACAGCAGGGGTGCCCATTACATTGATCGTGATCGACCGGTAGCTCGCGGACTCACGTCGATCGCGAGGGGTGTAAGAGTAAAAAAAAAACAAACAAACATTTGTGTGTCTCTGTGCATGTTAGTCACATATGTTTTGTGCTAAAGCACACTGCACCCTTATCATCCCATCAGTCTCATTTTCACAAATGTTTTTTAAAAATGTAATCAAATAAAGACCGTCACTTCTTACGGTGGCGGGTGACGTGCGTCATCGGCAGTTGTTAGCGCTCAGCAGTCTCCAATTGCAGCTTGCGATCAGAGCTATTGCGATATAGCTTTTATTATTACTATTCAGTCAAAGTTCGTTTCGTGTACAATTTACCGATGGCACTTGCAAAGAATGGCAATCTGGACGGCCGAGAGAAGCATTTTAAAACGGTACGCATGAACTACGATAGTTAACAGGCTGAAAAAGTGTGTCGCATGCCTACGCATCAGGTCTCCCACTAAGGTAGGCATTGATTCCCTCTTATCAAACTCATAAACTCTTGTGTCTACTTTATTTTTTCTATTTCGTACAACTGAGAGGCCGTTGTGGCTGTTGCTCATCATGGATAGCATGCGTGTGTGTGTAAGTGTGTGCAAGCACGGTAACAGGTCGATCGCTGGAGTGTGGTAGATCGAAAAGTACGTAGATCTTTGGTCCAAAACGTTTGGGCACCCCTGGTCTACAGTATGTCCCTCTTGACACAGGTCAAGGCGCGCTTCTCATTCACGTGATAGGTTACCGCTAAAATTAAACCCAGGAGCTAGCAAATGAGTAAAAAAACAAATGTCTTTGGAAAGTTTCTTTGGGAAGGGGAAAAGGCCCAGCTAGGAGACAGAAGAGGAGCCTACGACTTTCAAGAAAAAGAAGGCGACTTTTAATACAGTATCAGGAGTACGACTTAAAATACGGATTTCTCAAAGGGAGACTCCCACACACCGAGCCCACTCTGTATACTATGCGTTGATGGCGAGTCAAATTTTTCATGCACTTTGTATGTGCGGTGTATCTTATTTTGAAGGCACATTTAAATGTTACCATAGCGACCAGAGAGCGGCCAGATAAAACGTTCCTCATGTCATGATTCGCGTTTATTATAATGTTTAAAAAATACCACAATTTTCATGCAGGTCATATCATATTTTTTTGTTGTATTTATCCGTCACACCTTAAAGGCCGGTCCCTGAAAATATTGTCTGACTTTAAACCGGTCGGTGGGGCAAAAAAGGTTGAAGACCGCTGCCCTAGAACCTCAATGACTTGAGGCCTGCCCTTCTAGAAGAGTGGGATGCCATGCCTCAGCAGATAAGTCAACTTGCGAACAGCATGAGATGTCATTGTCAAGCTGTAATCGATGCTCAAGGGCACATGACGCGTTATTGAGACGTTGACAGTTTTTGTTGTGGTGTACCCACCATAGTTAAATTAGTGTTCAATAAATTGGTTGAGATGAGGAAATCACCAGTGCATCCTTTTATTTTCTACATCCTGTCCTACTTTCATGATATAATACCAATGTAGCGTGATAATTTTTCATTTTCAATTAATTGCAACTGAAAGCCAAATATCCCTTACTTTTTGTTCATAGTGTAACAGATTCTGATTGCAATCACAATATGCGTTGTTAAATCAAAGAAGAGGAAGAGCAAACACTTTGTTTGATTGTTTTTGTTCCTGATTGTAAAGTGTCCTTGGGTGTCTTGAAAGGTGCTTATAAATAAAATGTATTATTATTCTTATTATTATAGCTGAGTAAAACAATATGACTCTTGTGGGGGTAAAAAAATGTCCATTGAGCATTTGCGTTTGTGCTGATCCCCAGCTCTCACCTGGTGACCGACCTGCTCCTGCTCTTACTTTTGCTTTTACGCCTCCTCGTTTGAAAAGTCTCATCTTCCGAAGTGGATGTGGAGTCACTACTGTGGAGGGCATGTCTCCTCCTGTCAGGAGACATGAGGAAAAACAGGACGTCAAATCAAACCTACGGTGATTACCATTCTGATGACTTAAGTGATACAATATTTTATGCCGTTTGTGGACTTTTTAAAGTCATTAAATAGCAGTCAGATTAACATGATGCAGGCATACATCTTACGTGATTTGGAAATACAGATGATCATTAATGAAGTTTTCAACAAATACTAGCATGTTTCACTGTGGCAGTGTATTGTGCTAACCAACAGACAAGCAGGAGGAATCTTACCTCTCAGTATTATTGCTGACGGTGGAAGAGAATTGCAGAAGAAAAAGAATTGTGGGAATTTAACATGCATTGCTGAGACTAGTAGAGAGAGCAGTATTAGAAATTTGGTGAAGCAAAAGGTTGACATGTTGACAGGACAAGAGGACAGTAGCAGTCAAACGCCTAGAGTGTTGACACAATAGTTCTTAACAGAATGAACATTAATGAGAATTAAACCTAGTCTGGCGGCCTTATTTGTGTGAGCTCTTGTCCTACTGACCTGCTGGTCCTCCTGTTGTAGGGATTCTGAGGGGTTGTGGAGTCAAAGGTGAATCTGCGTCTGGTGGAGGCCGAATGGTCCTTAAAGTACATGCTGCGTTTCCTGGACACTCTGGTCTCTCTCGTTTCTCTGGGCTCTGGCATATTGACAAAATAAAGAGCACATTTTGAACCTTTAACATGTTGGTGCACAAAGCTTAATTGTATGAAAAGGTCATGAAAACAAGAAGTTACCATCTTGTGGTGCCTGGTAGAGAACTACATTTTTTCGCTGTCTAAATTCATAACGCTTCTGGGTGTCTTCATCAACAGCATCCTCATCATCTTCAATGTCATCGTCAATGTCCTCCTCCTCATCATCATCATCGTCATCATCCTCGTCGTCATCTTCATCCTCTTCATCGTGATCATCTTCATCCCCGATGTGAAAATAACCAAACAAGGTTTAGGGATGGTTATTTCAGATGTTCTTGAACAGAAATGAATAGACTCATTCATTTAAGCCACACTGTAGCCTAATCACAAATTTTCCAGTAGCGGGCCTTCAAAATTCATTTTAGCCACAACTAAAAGATTTTGGTGCGGCCTGTCAATAAGTTTCTGTTGTATTAAGTTTGATTGCTGCACGGAAAGCCGCTGTTTCTTGTGTGGGTCTTGTGTGAATCTGCTAATCGATGCCAGTATTGAGTTCCTCAATTGGTGAAGTATCAAGCGTATCCTTGTTAAGTCTGGGAATCGATATTGGTATCAACTCAAATATCATTTATTAACACTACAATTGAATAAAATAATTGTTTTAAGTACAGTATGTTTTTACCATGTACCGCCCAACATTCGCTGGTGTTGGGCGGAATCCTTGTACCGCCAATATTATCACTTTTCAGGAGACCGCAAAACTGGCATGTTTCTTTAACCCAGGTGTGTCAAATTCATTTTTGTCGCAGGCCTGATTTTAGTTACAATTTGCATTGAAGGGCCAATGATGACTGAAACCATGTAAAGAAGTCAAGAATAATGGTTTATTCACTTACTGTTTAAGTTACTGTAATGAGGGGTTTGGTCACAAAATGCTTTATCAGTATCACTCTTATATATTACAAATGAGAATTTGAAATTTTGGTAGAGATTTTAGCAAGTATCATGAAAGTTGACATCTTTCATTTGCTTTCGCGGGCCACATAAAATGATGTGGCTGGCCAGATCTGGCCCCCGGGCCTTGAGTTTGACACCTGTACTTTACCCATTAACATTTAATCTTCAAAGAGACCAAACCATTTTCAACACTTAAGATTGTTAAATAGTAATAAATAAATAAATAACACTGACGCATATACATTCACCAATAGTATAGACTTGTGAAAATACATTAAATTGACCAAATTGTGATATAGGAGGACCCCAAGTCCACCAGTACAGTGTAAGACTACAATACAAGGCCAGTAACACACTTCATTCTGCCAGGAAGGACTTGCAACTCATAAATCCAGAATTATTGTATCTTCTTTTCCATTGCATGTTTTGAAAGTAGCTGCAGTGTTCTTAAAAATCAAGGAGCCGTTCGTTTGTTCACAAATAAATGTTTTATATTCAAATTACATTCCTTGTTTTCCTCCCCTCTTCAATACATCGCACACACAATCCTACTATCAACGCTTTTTCATTGGTTCTCCCATAGCCAGTCCTCTCCCTATGACTCCCAGGTATGCTGCAGATGTGCTCGCCTTTGAAAGGCAGATAGCTGCTAGTCAGTGTGTTTGGCTCGCGGCTTCCCAACTCCCTGCCCCTCAACCCCTTCCCTTCCTCATGTGTTTCTTTTTTGTCATCTAATAAACACAGGCACTAATTAGTGACCCGCTAGGTTTCCTGCTCTGTCTCCCCCTGTCGGTCATCGTAATTTTGCATGTTTATTGGAAAGGTTCTTAAGGTGAAGACAAATTCCTTGTGTTTTCCCTTACTTGGTCAAGAAAGAATTCTGAATAGCATGACAGCAGAAACAACATCTGCATTCTGCACATGAAACAATATTTACTAGTTCAATGGGGAAAAAAAACAAACCAACTCCCAGACAATTTGGCCAATGACTTGGCAACCTTGACATAATGTGGTCCGGAGTGAAAACTAATTGGGGGGCCAACCCTGTTCTTGACTTTGGGTTTGGGGAATTGTCCTGAACTGAAACGCCTTACTTTCAATTGAGGAGCCCTGATGTAAGGTGACATTGTCCAAATCTATTTCAGTACATGAATTGTCCTAGGTTTAATAGATTATATAGTTTTAATAGTAAACGGGCAAAATGTTCTTACAATTTGATGATTTTGGGCCCAGCAAATATGTAACCCCATTGACACTTCAAACCAATTGCAGCCAAAATGCCGAAATACATAACTTATCAAAGGGAAATATAAGCAATACACGAGGCCCTCACCTGGGTTTTCCTTGGTGTCCTTAACGTCCACATTGGTCTTCAGAGATCGCCTTTCTCTGCCTCTGGTATAAACACCCAGCTGCTCAAGGAAAATAATTTTGCATCAACTGACTGGAACATTTACACAAATTAAAGCACCAATTAATTGGAATGAGTACAATAATTGTGGCAAACAGCCCTCCCACTTTGACCTCATTCAGGAAATATAAACACTGGGGGTTGCACAGTACAATGTTAAAAGCCTTGTCATTAGGTATCATTACCTGTTGTTCGTTGTTCAATCTGCGTCGCAGCTTCTTCATGTCGTCCATCTTTTGCAGAACAGCCTCAGCCGTACTGAGGTGATCACACAGAAGAAATTTGGTGAGTCACCAGTTGGTAACAGAGCCGTTTCAATTTAAATCACCTGATTTCAGTCAATTGTGAATTGAACGTACCGCCCCCTTGTACAGTATTCTATTTGTTGAGTTTTTAATATCATCATACATGTCACAAAAAAATGTTAGGAAACTCACTTGGTGATGAGGCGGTCATAGAGGACAGACTGATTCCGGGAATTAAATTTGTGCTGGATGATTCTGGAACTACGTCGTAAAGAGTGTTCCTCCTCGTCTTCGGGGCTCCTTAAGTTAACGCGGCTTCTTTTCGGAGTGGAAGTCCCTTCTACCTCATCTGGAACATCTTGAACATTAACAGAAACCAGGTTGTTGGCCTGGGAGAACATACCGTCCAAAAACACATGCTTGATAAACATGATGTGCAAAACTGAGAATTACAGAGACATGTCAAGACTGCTTGCCAAAACGTACCCCCTTGTAGTTTATCGCAGGGTGATTTGCCTTCCTTCTGTAGCCGGGAGGATTTCCTAAATGCACAAAATAGATGTATGGATGCATAGATCAGCCACAGTAATGGATCATCCCTTCAATTAATGTGAATGGCTATACTTTTTGCTTTGACTGTATATTTGATAGCCACCTAGAAACACCAGTCTTCATTCACTAAAACAATAGTAACTAAAATCACCACACAGGGGAGTGTGGACAGTTCACCCCTGTTGCTCAACTTCACTTTGGTCACGGCTAGTGGCGGTCTACCTGTGAGCTGGGAGATTCTTGAGTCGCCTTCAACCCCAATCCCAAGCAGGCTGTGAAACTATCAGCCCATACAGACAGAGGCTTAGTCTCTCACCTTGTGGCGTAGCCTCCAGCTTTTGGTTGCATGTCACTAAAGGAGACCTCTAGTTTTACTCGGCCTCTGGTCCTTGGAAAGTCGTGGAGACACCTTCCCGACTGCTGCTCACCATCTCCCTAGCAGTCACAAAATGAATTTAGCAATGGTACTGTAGCAATGGTGAAGATGCTTTTGAGCTGTACTTTTTCTGGTGCCTCACCTAGGGCCATGGGTAACCCAACCAGGGGCATAAAGCCCCAGACAACTTAGCTCCTCTGATCTTTGGGACATACAAACCCCTCCACGGTGGTATGGTGACAGCTTACGGAGGGGCCAAAGGTTTTTTGTTTGTTTGTTTTGTTTTTTTAAAATTTGGAATTACAAATGAAAGACTATTCTTGTTTGTTGAAGATGTCCGTCCATTTATCCAAACTGCTTTTCTTCAAGAGGGTCACAGGAGTTTTGGAGCCTATCCCAGCTATCTTCGGGTGAGGGTTTTTTATTTTTATATTTTATTTAGAATTTAAATCTTTTAGATTGAAAGTTAAACAAAAAACAGTTCAGTTGCCTTGACTCAAATTTGGCGTAATACGCCTCAAAATGTTCTCCACGAGGATGAATGACCGAGCATCTGGTGCTGAGACACAAAAAATACTTGATGGAGCTCAAAAATAGGAGATTTTTTCATCAATGGACGCTACAGCTTCTACTACACCCGCGCTGCAAGAAGGAGAGATACCGCCGCTCATTCTTACCGACTGCTGTCAGGCTGCTCAATATACACATATGAAAAACTGACTCAAACCGCCGCTCATTCTTACCGACTGCTGTCAGGCTGCTCAATAAACACATATGAAAAATTGACTCAAACCATCCATACATTGTAAATAGCACAGCCACCTTACGCAGCATACATGCAGTTGCATAGATGCTTATATTTATATTTTAGTGATTTTTTTCATTTTTTGTATTGCATTCTGTACTGTGTACAGCTCTATTTTTCTCTGGAACATTTAATTGTGCATGCAATACTTTGTTTTTTTCTTTCTACCCCCCCCCCCCCTTCATTTCTGCTGCTGAAGATTGCAAATTTCCCCAGTGCGGGACAAATAAAGGTTTTCTTATTCTTATTCCATTTCTTATTGTTTGCTTTCAAATTTAGCTTGAAGCAGACGTGCACATTTTCAGCATGTCTTTGATCCACTGGTGAAAGGACACTTTGATTCTCTCCTCTTTCACCTATAACTGCTTCAAACAACAAAGTCTATGCAGAAAAAGTGGTTAAGATTGCGTGACTGTCTGTGTCTTATATGTTGTGTTGTATTAGTTTGTCATTTTATGTTAACTGTTCTGTTGATGGCCGCGGTACCCGCAGTGGCTCCTTTCTCTCCCCTTTGGTTGAGAGGAAAGACATTTAATCTGTGCTGTGTGTTGCACATCGAGCACATTTGACAATAAAGTTGACCTGAGTTGATAATGGATGGATGGATGTGGATAATCAAACCTAGGTTTGCTCTGGGTCCATATAACTAAATACGCCTCTGTATATATAGTTTCACACGTTATTTTAAGATATTTTTTGCTTGGCGCTCACCACGTGAACAAAATATAATAACTAAGCTGTTATCGACAACTTGATATTGGAAAGCGTGCGTCTTCTTGGTTGCCCCACTATGGAGAAGTTCGATTTTGTGATTGGTTGATGCTCGCTCTTTCCGCCTGTATAATCCAATCAGCTGCGGCGTCAAGTGACGTCTTATCATTGCGCGCTTCATTTCGTTCAGTACTCTTAAACTCGTACAGTGCTAATATGTGGTTGTGCTTCCACATCCATTTATTGCTGCTGACCACGTGAACGGAATTTGAATACTAAGCCATTTTTTAGCCCTCCGCATCGATGTCTGCAAGGGGGCGTGCTCGTTCTTAAACGGGGCGTTCCATCGAGAACCCTTCTGGAGAGAGGATTTCTATTGAGCACATGTCCTTTGCATTCTGAATGATTCAAAACATCAAAGTAATGACCTATTCAGGGACCATTGACCGGTGAAAAATGTCACAATTCAACCCAATCTACTGTGATCTCATGTTGAGCTCAGCTGCCTTGAAATCAACCCTCGCATGAATTGAATTCAAAATGACTGCCACGGACGACAAGATGAAGGATTCCATATTTACATACAAACATCCTTGACGCGCTCGTGAATACGATGAAGTGATGTTGATCGGATTTAAAAACGTGTACAAGGGGTCGACTGCCACATTTTTTTTTTACCAGTATGCAAAGTTGACAACTAAGTGAGCGACTGACTCCCGATTTAAACAGACTGAGATGCGAGTTTGGAGTGAACCGCGGGATGTTATTTGACTGTCAGTTTGACAGTACAGGTACTGTATAGTAAGCGACAGCACAGCAGCAAGTGCCGTGAACAAATCACTCAGTCCAGCCCACATGCAAGAGTTCACACTCACTCGGTTGTGTTCAGGGCTGCCAAGGCTATCATCCAGAGCACGACAGGTTCGTGTTGACCGTGGTGATTTTCTCTGCAAAGCGGGAACAAGAGACAGAAACTCCGAGCTTGTGTCCAACTCCATCGACCTCCTGTTTGGAGTTGCTGTCAGCGGTTGAACAACACCACTGCCGTTGCTGCGTAGCATTACCATGTCGACTCCAGCCCCAAGTTATAAACGCATTAATGACGGGCGCTCGGTCACTACAGCACTCCAATGCATCTAAAGTTTGACGTCACCTGCATAGAAAAGATACACGCAAATTCGCGCCTGCGACCCACGTCGTTAGCGCTCATTTCAACCCTTGATTTCTGGCGCCACAAACGTCATCAGAGCGGTAGTAAGAGTAAGAAAGGAGCTGCCGCGAGGAAATATAGACCCGAGGTCTAAATTAGTAATGAAACCTAAATCTAACAAATTTGACAACATTTCCTTACGTAATCAACACTTACACGTTTGATGACCGCCAGCTTTGATGTAATGTACTAAAAATGAGCCGCTAATTACTACTAGGCGGAAGAATACGTTGCATGGTTTGCCGACGCACCACTACCGGCAGACAGTTGTTGAGGAGCGAGCCCTTACGAAGAAACCGCGAATGTGTTGTTAAAAGCTTGTTGTATAACTGTTTGGCTGTTCTAAGGCTTTAAGATGACGATGACAAAGGTTTTAACACACCCACACAAAATGTATTTTATTTCAATGAGTAACTGATCAATACAAACTTTATCCTTTCTAGTCATAAAAGAGGAAGATATCTAGAACTGCTGCACAGGCCAACTTATTGTTAAAGAGGGGTCATCTCAAGCACCTCACTGATCACGCTGACTTCAGTTGACTTACTCGTGTTTAGATGAACTCAAGTGCTGACAAAAAAAATATTGCAGCAAACCACTTTCCTCAATTGTGTCTAGGGATGTCAGTGGAAGACTTGAGATTTCACCCAAAGCCCACATTAGTAGGTGTGTGTCGTAGCCAACTATACCACATTTTACATGTATGGTGTGCCAAAGAAAAATGCCAATTAGTGTAATAAAACACCTTTTTTATTTTGTTGGGATTGGGTTAACAATTTGCTATGACATTGAAGCTGTCACAATTTAGTACTTGCACACAGGTGGTCGCGTTGAAGTCATCCTATCAATCGTCTTGGGAATGATATAAAAGGTCACGTTGTAGAGAAGAAATATGTTTTATTCCGTTGTTGACTACTACCCTATCATGTCTACATGTTGACATGTAGCCAGTGAGCCCCATCACGATACACTGGGTGCTCATGCAATGGCTGACAGGTAGTCTTTCACTTCTGCTGGGGTGAGTCTCTTGAAGCCGGCCTCGTTGCAGATGCCAACCTCTATGTTCTCCTCAGTCATCTGACCTTCAAAACTCTCCTGTAACCAAACAGTAAATGGTGTGTATGTAAAGGACTGACATACTTTGTGGAAATTTATGACCTGGAAATTGTACCTTCAAAGTCAGGATGGCTGTGTGGATGGCATCTTCCAATTCCAGATCATTGTTATACCTGGAGAATGAAACCTAATCAAAAAACAATCCTGTAGAGTGCTGTATGGTAAACTTCAAGATGCAGAAGAAATTCCAGATCCATTTGCCAATAATGTAATAATAATGTGGTATGTAATAATAGCTAGTAAGAGAGTAACTAACCTTTTTGAGCCATCATGTTGTTGCTCTCAACAAAATATTTTCAACCACTCTGGTTGAAATTGAGGTACACGTACTGTATCCTTTGCCATGCGATACAACTGCTAACTTAATGCAATTTACTGTATATTGAGAGTGTGAAGCAAGCTACCTTTTTTCAAGGAATGTTTTTCCATTAACGTAGTTTTTCCCCATGGCGGTGGCTTTCCATGCAAAATATGCTCCCTGGGAAGGTACAGGTAAAATGGGGAGGACAATAAAGGATTAAAAAACGTTTCTGTTATTATATAAAAATAGACTGTGTGACTCATACAAGCAATTATTCCATTCAGACACCATTGAAGAATTAAGCTTTAAAATCTTCAGTTATAAAAGGAATTTGGGAATCAGTATGCAGTCTCATACAGGGATGGGTATCATAAAGATCTTAACTTTACAACTACTCTTAATGATACTGCTTATCGATCAGGTGCTTATTCTTATCAACACTTTTTGTTGACAAAAACACTACAATTAGTAAAATATTACAATTAACACATTTTTCATATATACATTTACTTTTCTTGCAACTATAACATAAATGTAAATATATTATAAAAAACAATTTACAGAAAGAAATGGTTTGAACAAATCAATATACGGAAGCGTGGAACTGCTAATGTGGAGTAAAATTGTTTGACTGGTAAATACATGCGAACGTACTCGCAAGTACATTCATTGTTTGTTATTTAGAAACAAGATCAGAGGCAGAAGGTGCAAAATAACATTCCTATTTAGACTAAATTTCCCCAGTGTGGGACAAATAAAGGATATCTTATCTTATAAATAAAATGCAGATTTGAGTAAGTTCTCCAAGATCATCAACAGAAACTTTAAGGGTGGAACTTATCGATATTGCAGTTTACAAAAAAACCTGTCCCAGTTCAGTCCTGAAGCTCAGTACCCATCTGTAGTGCAGTGTCATCTACCCATTGAAAATATACTAACAGCAATGAAGGACACAGCCGAGTGGATAAATCATGTCTTCAGAAAATGAAAAGTGAACTCACTGAGGGATCTGACTGGAACAAGTAGGGCTGGTCTTCATCCCATCCAGCTATCAACAACGACACCCCAAATGGACGCACTCCCCTACAGAGGAAAAAAATGAATTGAGTGGCCAATGGTTCGCCATGAGTGTTCCTGTAATTCAAAACGTCTTTCACAATCACAGCGGCAGTCAAGGAAGATGCGTGTTGCTACAAGAATAGGACGTCAGCGACAATCATGAGGAAAGTATGGATGGATATTGGAAACAGAAATTAAATGAAACTATAAATATGGTCACTCAATGCTGTAAAACACAAGATGTGTCCCCATGTATACTGTATTTTATTAATACAAACGGCACTCTCACAACTCCCACTGGCCGGGAAAGGGATTTCTCACGTGGGCTGTTGGTTGCGGCAGCGTGTGTTTGACGCTCCCTCTCTCTGCAATAGGATTGTTTTTGACTGGCTTGAGCTGTCACTCAACGCCAAAGGTGAAAGGAGATATGAGCTTGGTCTGCCTGGTCTTTATATGCAACACAAGCATCGTAAAGGTGTGGACGGTGACTGATATTGTTCTAATTTCGATGTTAATATCTGAATGTTCTTTTGGATTTTGATACGATAACGATATATATCGCCAAACCCTACAATAAACACAGTCAGGTTTACCGGCCGTGACTGAGGCAAAAATAAGAAGGCTTGGCAAACAAGGAGCAGAGAAGTTGGCATATCTGGTGAATGGATTGACTTGTTTACAGCTATTGAACTGTCAACCAAGACAGCATTTAGGAGCAAACACAACCACCAGATTGACTAGCGATCAAAACTTTTTTTTTTTGGGGGGGGGGGAGGAGCTCCTCCTCCTCCCCGTTTGAAGCAAACCCAATGTGGTCACCCTCGCGAAAAGCACAAAAGACGCAGGGCAATGCTGACATTTTGGGTTTGGTCTAATCAGAGCACAGGTATCACCCACCTAAAACTACAGTCATTGGTCAATATTAACATCTTCAAATAGGTAATGGTCAATGTTAAGTGTAAGCTCCACCCACCCAGACTGTGTGTACTCTTGCATTACAGATGCCACTCGCTGGACAAGCTGGCCTGTGGGGATTGGTTCTTGGTAAACAAGGAAGTACTGTTGTGCCAGCTTCCTGGCTCGTCGGACCAAAACCCTATAAAGTACAAAATGTATTAAACTTTGGTTTGAACACTAAATAACAAGAATAACATTTGAAATTTAAAAACAATTCACAATTTGCACAGTCGAAAATGTTTAAAATCCCCACCTGTAGTCAGGCCCCATGCCGCTGTACACCATGCCTATGTGCTTAGTGATGGCCTCTACTTTGTGAACACTCTGCTCATCATACAGAATAGATTTCTGTTTCTTTTCTGTCGCCAGGACAACCCCATTGGAAGCTGTAAAAATGTTAGAAACCCATTAGCCCTCTCAACGCATTCACAAATTGAAGTTTCTTTACTACTTTCACCTGTATCCAGTAACTTATGTATTATGAAAAATGTGGTATCTGAAGATTAGAAGGGAAACGACTCGTTTATTTTAGAAATACCAAATTACCCAATATAACTAATTTTAACATTCATGCACCTGGTGAAAACTGGAATGTCAAATAATTATAAAAGATAACCTGAGAATCAGAAGGAATCACACTTCACTCATTAAGATTGCTTACACGATCAGGTAGTTTTATAAAACGTGTTCCAGTAACACAAATTAATCGTACATACAACAACAATGAACATAAAAATTGGGGAAACACTGGGAAATGGTTACCTTTAATGCCAACTGATGGGGCTCCAGCAGCTACCGCAGCCAATGCATATTCAATCTGCACCAGTTTACCAGAAGGGCTGTGAAAAGACAAGCGGACGGTGCATTAAAATGATCATGGAGGAGGAAGGTTAAGGTTGGAGTCAAAGACTGATGCAAAACCGCCAACATAATTGGCTACAGCCTACAAATGAAACCAAAATCAAAACGTTTCGTTGGTCCAAAACAACCAGTCGCAATATAATCTTGGAGATTGGTAGGTAAAAGTATCTCATTTAACCCGTCAACAATCAAATTGGTTTGACCTGCATCACATTTAAAATTCTCGCATGTAAAATGGTTAGCAACGGGCTAATCATGTTTGTAGCTGATTCATTGCACTTCAGGCGATGACAGTGCAGAGACAACATTAGACACGAAAATGATACAAACTTTTAAAAGGGCAAGTATATTTTAACCTATCACGATTTAACGATTATTGTTAACCGCGTGTTTATCGGATACCTGTGATTCAACGGCAATTTTATAAAGTTTACCTAAATGTGGTCAAAGAGAAACTGTAGCCACGCTCCGCCATTTTCTTTTTCTTCTTCTGTTGAGTTTTGGCAAATATTAAGTTGAGAACACTGCCCCCTAGACAAAATCGCTGTAAACGTCCTAATACAGTACTGTACAACAACGTTTAATTTAAACCATATAATGAGAGCACTTGAGCATGTGCGTGTGTGTGTGTGTATGTGTGTGTGTGTGTTTTAATCATAAACCGAAAAACACCAAAAGAACTCCAAACCGAGATAACAGAGGAAGAATGGGTAAATATGTGCAAAAAACAACAATCAACAACCGCTTCGAGACGTTGGAGGGAGTTTGGTTGGAAGAATATCATGAGCTTTTTTATAACCCCAGAGATGACCGGAAAATACAAACAAGGGCAGAATGCGTGCTGGCGGTTATGTGGACAGGAAAGATCTGTAGATCACACACACATATTTTGGAAATGTCAAAAGTTGAAAGATTATTGGGAAGAGGTTTGGAGAGAACTGAAAAAGATAATCGGCTATGAAATACCAAAGACCGGCTTAGTGATGTATCTAGGCAATATAAATCAAGAAAGTGTACTAACGAGAGACGAGTACTTGATAAAAGTGTTGCTGGCTGCCAGCAAGAAAGCCATAACAAGAAAATGGTTTAAGACTGACCCGCCAACAAAGAACCTATGGCTGGAAATAGTGGGGGAAATATTTGAGCTGGAAAGATTCACATACATATTGAGGGTCCAAGTAGGGAAGTTTAAAATGAGATGGGAAAAATGGGAGGAATACACCAACAAAAACAAATGGAATACACCAACAAAAAAAACGAATGACACCACAAATCAGGAGAAGTCACTGTAGAGTACGGATATCCATCCATCCATTTTCCGAACCGCTTTATCCTCGGCGGGGGGTGCCGGAGCCTATCCCAGCTGTCATCGGTCAGTAGGCAGGGGACACCCTGAATTCAGCCAATCGCAGGGCACACAGAGACGAACAACCATCCACGCTCACACTCATACCTAGGGACAATTTAGAGTGCATAATCAGCCTGCCATGCATGTTTTTGGAATGTGGGAGGAAACCGGAGCACCCGGAGAAAACCCACGCAGGGCCGGGGAGAACATGCAAACTCCACACAGGGAGGCCGGAGCTGGATTTGAACCTGGTACCTCAGCACTGTGAAGCCGACGTGCTAACCACTGGGCTACCGGCCGCCCGAGTACGGATATAAATCCAGGAAAAAGGGACACTTGTCACTGTTGATCACAATGCTTTTGTTTTTTCTTTCTTTTCTGTAAATATGTTCGCACGTTATTTTGTTGTTTCCTATGTTAAAGGACCTTCACAGCCATATATGGATGATGTTGTGAAAACTAACCACGGGTAGAAATATACAACACCCTTTGTATTCATATGTTCAGACATCTATGGCCCCATGTGTTGTGGAAATAATAAAGATCCAAGTTACAAAAAAACAAAAAAAACCCACCAAAAGACAAATTATTCAAGCCATGAAATGTTTTTAAACACTAAACATTAGTGAAGAATCGACCGCTAGGCGGCAATAACCCTTGCCATGTGTGGTCAAAATGAAAAAGAAGAAGAAATAACTTGTCGCTCTTTGATGACGAATGTATAAAATGACCGTGACCGTTTGACATGTTTTGAAAGAACGTGCGAGATATCATGAATCTGCCTGCATTGTTGAATAGTTTAAGATGTTCCTTGCTACACATCGAAAGCAGGCTTCTGTGGGCGGCCGGAATAGAAAGACAGTTGGGTGAGTTCATCCTGTGATACAGCAACTTGCCAAGATTAATCTGAATTGATGCCGTCAAATGTTTGAACAGTCGTCTTACAAATGTACGGCCGGGAAATAATGCGATTGTCTCTGTGCAGTTCCAGCCCTGGCAGTTAATGGCTCCAGTCCGCTCCCTTTTATCGATGAGCAGCAACAGAAAGATGGGCAGTGGCTGGAGCGACCTCCCGGCGTTCTCGACAGCATCTTGTGGATGGCAGCACCCAAGAAGAGACGCACCATTGAGGTCAACCGAACAAGAAGGAGGGCTGAGCCCAAACTTGTCAAAGTCAAGGTACACCAGCAGTAGCAGCCCATTTCTCATGCTGAATTCCGTGTCACTTAAAACAAACATTTGCGTTGGAAATGTCAGCAGTCATACAAGTTAAGTCACACATCACTACAGTGCATTGGCAGCCACTGTTTGGCCCACACATAGCATGTTACTTTACTTTTACATGTTACCATCCACTTCATATACTGCCTGGCCTCATTAAGGTTGCACGTGAGCTGGTCATACCCGACTGAGTGGAAGGCACACACTGGATTTGCAGGGCACGTTTACAGGCAACCATTCACACCCATGGACAGTTTAAAATGTTCAGTTAAAGTAATTGCCACATTTTTGGAATTTGGGATGAAGCACTGAGAGACCATGGAAACACAAGCTAAGAAAGCCGCATCCAAGACTAAAATACAGATGCAGAACTGAGGCTGACTTAGGAACCTATATAACAATAATGCATTTTTCTAAGTAAATATTAATTTGCTAATCAATTACTTGATTTGAGGAGCAGTTTGCTAATTTGTGGAGCAAGTTTTGTCATTTCGTCCTGAGGACTTTAAGCAAAGGTCTTATTAACCAATAAAAATATGACAATTTAACAGGGAGGTTGAATGTAGCGCTGCAGCCAGAGGCGATTCTAGGATCAGAGTTTTCGGGTGCGACAGAGAGGTCAATGGGTGCTCCAAAGACCAGAGGGTATGGGGTAGTTTTATATGGAATGGTTAGCGCCATGGTGGGGCCGTTGAATGCTCTGAATAGTCTGTCAGGGGCTTGGGGGTTGCTTATCACTCCCAAAAAGATCTCTGGAGGTGCTAGGAATCTCTTTTGGGGTTCTTCAGCAATCTAAAAAATGACCTGGGCACGCCAATGTCTAAAGCTATCGAATATTTCAGTATTCGTGTAGCTTACACTAAATGCTATCGAATAATCATGTATTTGGGTTAACTATATTCTTACTTCATCTTATTTTGTTGACTAGAAATATTTTAAGTGAGGTATTTCTTGTATCAAAAACATCAATCATTAAATGTGAACAAGTTTTAACAACCTTTGTGCATCTTCACTTAAGCACCTAGCATTTTAGCATGCAACATAATACAGTAGGTGACTGGCCTTGTGTTTATGACCTGAGACCAGCTAACCATTAGTTGGGCAAATATTGTTTATCCCTGTACTGTACTTGCAGAATTTTTGGAGGTGTTCAAGCGATAATGAAGACACCTTGAGATAAAACGGTTAAGATGTTTAACTATATTAGATGTTAATTAATGTACTCATCAATTTCAGTTTATGCGTTTGGATGAATGACCTGGTAGACAATAGTCCTCAAGGACTTTAAGGACTTTATCTATCTCAGGAAATAAAAAGATTTTCTCAAATTCACAGTTTTTTAGTTGGTAAGAATCGTTCATATTAAAACTCTTTTAGTGATAAACCATAGGCAATCTTGACCTGTCATGACTGGCTACGGTCCGGCACTGAGCCACTGATGTTGCAAACCAACTGACAGACCCAAAGTTGATAAAGAAACTACTCGCCACAAGAACTAATGTGAATTCCATGACACATGGATGTGTGTAACGAGTTAGCGTTCAGTGATTTCCCGAACTTTTCGCAGCTCCCAGTCGCAGTTTTACATCTCCATGTTTTTGATTGAGGCATAAATGTGATTTTTGACTTGCAAACTGTGATGCAAAGCTGCTTATTTTAAGCCTTGTAGTGCTAATATGCCGTTGCCACTGTCAATGCAAACTTTTCAGTGTCATATTTGTAAATACATCATTTTAAATGCAGCTCTTGTTGTTGTCATTAGATTGTTTAGTGTGAGTCTCCAGTAAATGTATCCCTGACATTTATTTTTTTTAAATATATTCTTTCCCTCACTCACTTCTCCTTTAGCTGAACATCGAGCCATGTCCAGAGTGCGGCCACCTCAAGCAGAAACACATCCTGTGTGGCTTCTGTTATGCTAAAGTGAACAAAGAGACTGCTCGGATTCGCAATCAAATTCAAGCGATGGAGGGCGGTCCTCTGGGGGCCCCGAGTGTGGAGACCGTTGTTATGTATGCGGATGAGAAGCCTAGCGAGGCGGACCAAGGCAAGAGGATAGTGGAGATGCCCAGGAAGCGGCCCTCCTGGTTCGGCCACTAATGCTCGTGTTAGTCCGGCTGCATGCAGTACACACCTTTTTGTTTTAATGCACACTGACTGATGTGCCATCATCTGCTGTCTGTATTAACTGTGGCTTGATCTCTTTCTGGAGGCACAGGCCATGAGCAGCATTTTGATATGTTTATGCTGGTATAGATGTGCAAAGCAAAAACTGAAATTGAAAAATGTTTTGTTTGGTAATAAATCCATAACGTGGTGGGAAAAAAAGCAACAATAGCATGTCATTGGATCATCCGTTTTCAATATTGTTCTTTATTATGGTCACGGGGGAGTTGGAGCATAACCTTGCTGACAGGTACAACTTGGAGTGGTCGCAGGGGACATAGGCAAACAAAGTCACATATTTATGGACTAATTTACAGCCGCACTTTTACTGAACATGCATGTTTTTGGAACGTGTGCGCCTACACAAGCAAAAGGAAAACATGCACATGTCATACGAGAGGGCCTGAGCCAAGATGAACCGTTTTACATTTTACATCTCACAAATTTCTTATAATGTGGCGCAAGTATAAGTCTTTTATGTTGACATTGTAATGCAGTGTTTGAGTCATAACTTTTCAAAATTTGGGAGTGCTTACCTGCGGAGCAAAATCCCCTTGTTCCATACACACCACATTTTGTGTGAAAGTGGACCAAAAAAAAAAGAGTAATTTTTGTTAATGTGTGCTTCATGATGCACACTATACCACACATACCTCCATGCTCATGTACAGTGGTGTGAAAAAGTATTTGCCCCCTTCCCGATTTCGTATTTTTTTACGTTTGTCCAACTTAAATGTATCAGATCATCAAATAAATTAAAATATTGGTCCAAGATAACACAAGTAAACACAAAATGCAGTTTTCAAATGACAATTCAATTTATTAAGGCACAAAAAAACCCCAAACCTTTCTAACCCTCTGTGAAAAAGTAATTTCCCCTTGAACCTGGTTGGTCCACCCTTAGCTGCAACAACTACAATGAAGCGTTTATTTTGGCTTGGGGACTTTTGGCCCACTCAACTTTGCAGAATTGTTGTAATTTAACCACACTAGAGGGCTTTCGAGCATGAATCACCTTTTTAAGGTCATGCCACAGCATCAAAATAAGATTTAGATCAGGGCTTTGACTAGGCCACTCCAAAGTCTTCATTTTGTTTTTCTTCAGTCATTCTGAGGTGGACTTGTTGGTGTGTTTTGGATGATTGTCCTGCAGAACCCAAGTTCACTTCAGCCTGAGGTCACGAACAGATGGCCTGACATTGTCCTTCAGGATTTTTTTTGGTAAGACAGTAGAATTCATGGTTCCATTTATCACAGCAAGTCTTCCAGGTCCCGAAGAAGCAAAACAGCCCCAGACCATCACACTACCACCACAATATTTTACTCTTGGCATGATGTTCTTTTTCTGAAATAGTGTTACTCTTACGCCAGATGTAACGGGACACACACCTTCCGAAAAGTTCAATTTTTGTCTCGTCAGTCCACAGAGTATTTTCCCAAAAGTCTTTGGGATCGACAAGATGTTTTGGGGCAAAAGTGAGAATTAATGGTTCCATTTATCTCGCTTTTTTTTTGGCAAAAGCGAGACGAGCCTTAATGTCCTTTTTGCTCAGTAGTGGTTTTCGCCTTGGAACTCTGCCATGCAGGTAATTTTTGCCCAATCTCTTTCTTATGGTGGAGTCATGAACACTGATCTTAAGTGAGGCAATAGAGGTCTGCAGTTCTTTGGCTGTTGTGGGGTCTTTTGTGACCTCTTAGATGAGTTGTCGCTACGCTCTTGGGGTAATTTCACTCGGTCGGCCACTCCTGGGAAGGTTCACCACTGTTGCGTGTTTTCACCATTTGTGGATAATGGTTCTCACTGTGGTTCGCAGGAGTCCCAAAGCTTTATAGTTTGCTTCGTAACCTTTACCAGACTGATAGATCTCAATGACTTTCGTTCTCTCTTCCTGAATTTCTTTTGACTACAGTATGATGTCTTGCTTTTGAGGATCTTTTGTTCTACTTCACGTTGTCAGGCAGTTCCTATTTAAATGAATTCTTGATTGAGAACAGTCTGACAGTAATCAAGCTTTAGTGTGGCTAGAAAATTTGAACTCAGGTATGATAAAGTACAGTTATGTTTTAACGGAAGGGGCAAACATTTTTCACACACGGCCATGTAGGTTTGGATTTAGTTTTCCATTTAATAATAAAAACTTTCATTTTAAAACTGCATTTTGTGTTTACTTGTGTTATCTTTTACTAATATTTAAATGTGATGATCTGAAACATTTAATTGTGACAAACATACGGAAAAAAAGAAATCAGTTACTCTCAGGCAAACCAGTAGCATGACAACTGACAAGTTTTCATCCTTAATGGGAAGAACACAGAAAGTGCACCCAATTCCTGCACCAAGGCTTTATTGTGTGCAAAATGTAGATTGTTTAATGTCTATGCATCTAAACATAAAATTGAGCACTTATTCTCAAGGATATGGTAAAAACTAAACCATGATTATCATATTGACATAAGAAAATTCTACCATGACATTTTCTTTCTAAATAGGGTCAAGTGGTACTTCAGCAATCGTGTGATCGCCAAAGACCTCTCGGTGCCCTTTTCTGATATTTGTTCAATTGATCAAATAGAGGAGTAACCTTATGCGATGTGTCCTGAATGACATCTTATCAGGGATGAACTTGAAGACTTGGGAGTTGGATAGGAGCAAGTATCGACACAATCCACGGAATTTCAAGATAAAATAACTTTCAATCAAGCAGCATGAAACTAAACGTTGACAATCAAGTGCATGTCTCGTGACGATGAGAATAAAGATTTCGTAAATTAACGTTAGATTTCCTGGAAAGTTCAATGACACAAACCGTGAAAAAAAAAATCAAAAGAACATGTTTGTTTATATTCTAAGCTTTGATTGCGTATCCAATGTGGATATCATCTATGTGCATTTGTATCTCATGATTAAATGCAGTCTTATTTGGATATCTTAAGGAAGAACTAATCTGCAGCATTTTTAAAAATGTGACAAAAGGTCACAACTTCGTGCATATTCCATTTCTGATCCACGAGTCAAACGCAAACCATCGCCCCATCTATTCATCATTTTGTTTGAGGCTTAATATTTCTCGCTAAAATGGCCGCCTCAATTCTCTGGTGTTTCTGAACAGTGACCTGCAGCTGCCAGTACTTGAGATACACCCACATGAGACTTCCGTTCTTTCTCTTGTCCATGTTCATCAGGTTTGCACAGTGCTTATCCCTCTTAAAAATATCTTGAAGATCAGCCTCTAGATTAAGTTCATCCGTGACAGGCTCTTTGACTGCTTTCAGGAGCATGTTTCTCTCCATCTCTAGGCGCTTGTCTCGAGGCAGGATTAGGGAACAGTAGGCATTCTGGCGCTCCACAAGTTGAGCCTCAAGCTCGCGCAGTGTGGCGTTGGCTCTCTGAAACCACTCGTTCTGTTGCTCCATGGCTTGATGCAGGACAGCACCTCCAGCTCCGGACTTGATATATCTTTGCTTCTCTTCCTCCAGCCACTCGTGCTCCTGGTGGAGAAGATGACAGATTATTTGGTGTATGAGAGACAGAGACAGGGACACACACACACACACACACACACACACACACACACACACACACACACACTCAATGGTTTGGTGCCATTGAATTTAACAGGTCCGCTTCTGTCAGTGTATGTACATGTAGAGACTGAAAGTAAAACAGGGTTCCCACTCTTTTCCTTTTCAGATGCTACAGTAATTAGTCAAGTAACAACATACAGTACACGTAAATTACACCCCAAGCTTTGCAGAAGTGTGTTTTTTTTTTTTATTACAATTGTACCTTCTATTTTGTACATATAACCCAGAGGTCGGCAACCCAAAATGTTGAAAGAGCCATATAGGACAAAAAAAAACAAAAAACAAATATGTCTGGAGCCGCAAAAAAAATTAAAGCCTTCTATAAAACTTACAATGAAGGAAACACATGCTGTATGTATATAGGAGACTGGACTGTCTCAGAATTGTTTATGTTATTCATTCCTTTGTTGTGTGTTCACAAACGCCCCCATATAATTTATTTGGTAATTTCCCTCGCTTGCTTTTTTTGTTTTGGGGCATTATTTTCGCTTTTCTTGGTATCAGTGAAATGATCATTAATTTCCATTTTTCTGAGGCTGTCTTTGAACGCCTCTCCAGTCGAACGAGAAGAGAGAAGGCACGGAGTCGGACGGACAGAGACGTGCCTGTGTTTGTCGAGACTGTTAAAATCATAAATAAAGTGTACATTTTTAAAAAACACCACCACGGCTCTCCTTTTTCGCAGCTGCAACATGTATCCATATCTATTTGAGCTATATTAGCCTACTATCAAAATCTTTTTTCATTTTTTTATAAAGCTCTAGGGAGCCACTAGATGTCGCTAAAGAGCAGCATGCGGCTCTGGAGCCGCGTGTTGCCGACCCCCGATATAACCAGATTGCTTCAATGTTAACATCATACCGAATTTGCTTTAAAAAAAAAACAGCTCTCGCTTGGATGCAAATCGATTCTCTTGCTTCATCCTAAAAGAGCCAGTCATAAGAATGACTCTTTCATGAGCGCTAGGGAGCCACTAGATGTCGCTAAAGAGCTATATTAGCCTACTATCAAAATATTTTTTCATTTTTTTTATAAAGCTCTAGGGAGCCACTAGATGTCGCTAAAGAGCAGCATGCGGCTCTGGAGCCGCGTGTTGCCAACCCCTGATATAACCAGATTGCTTCAATGTTAACACCATACCGAATTTGCTTTAAAAAAACCAAAACAAAACAAAACAAAAAAACAAACAGCTCTCGCTCGGATGCAAATCGATTCTCTTGATTGATCCTAAAAGAGCCAGTCATAAGAATGACTCTTTCATGAACGTCACAGATTGCTTCATTTATTTTTCGCCCTCTTCCTTGTACTGTCTCTACAAAATATTTTTAAATTCAATAAATCACCATAACAATTCCCTTTCATTAATCTGTTGACAGTTTACTTGTTAATTGTGTGCATCTGGCACATTCATTCTGAAAAATCAAAGTTGCTGCAAAAACAAAACAATATATAAATATCAAAATCAAATGACATTCTGCTGTGCAAAGAGGTCAGAAAAAACAAAGAAATGGCATTTAAATTCAAATGTTCACCCCCAAAAATAATTTATAAATGCGAAGCGCATTATAGTGCAGAAAATGCGGGACTCGGTACACGTTGCTATCTCAACGCTACTGTCATGATTGCTGCGGCCTTCCTGAAACCAGAGATGAATTTCATCTCAGAGCAAACAGCCAAAAGTGATGGCACGCCCCCGACTACAGCTCACTGTCACTCAACAGAGGAGACAGAGAGGAAGAAAAATCTCAAACACAATATACAGCGCAGCAATAACACTCTTGAACTAAAAGGAGGCGAGACTATATTCCAGTACAACTCATGCTTTTCCAGGACATTTGACTTTTTTTCTTATTTGCCATGTATTTTCCATGACTGGAAAAGTGGTCAATCATTTTCCAGGTTTTTCAGGTTTTCCTCAATGACCGGGAACCCTGAAAAGTAGAGATTACCTGCTGTAAACGTTTCCGTTCTTCGACCATTTGGTGGCTCTGGGAGATCATGGCCTGCTTGTAGCCTTTTACCCTCTGTCTCTCCTTCTCCAGCTCCAGTTCCAAGGCAGCCACGGCTCGGCGCCTCTCTGTTAACGTCTCCTCGTACCGTGACTCCATCTCACTTTTCACCAGGAACACATCCGTGTTATACTTGGATTTGACCTTCTCGATTTCTCTCTGAGACTCTCGGGTCCAGATCCAACCTGACAAGATAACAGGTGTTTTAAGTTCTTGATCTTAAAGCATCTTTTCCCTCATTTTAAGATTAAGAACTGTTTCAGTGATGTAAATTAGTGACCTAAAATACGACAGAGAATATGTATTTTGTGCAGGGTTTTTTTCAACAAATAAATCAGAATATGAATCTGAATTATCTTGAATGGGTTTTCTCCGGGTACTCAGGTTTCCTCCCACATTACAAAAACATGCAGAAGAAACCGGCAGTAAATACTATCAGCAAAATACATGATCACAAAACAAATCAACCTAAACATGAATCAAAAGTAATGGAAAATATTTCTCGATACTGCTACAAATTTCCCACAATCAGACTGCTAAAGGGGCAGTGTGTAAAATGTGATTTTTCACTGTTCATTATTTGAAAACCCACTATTAATATCAATAATAGAATTGTTTTTGTATATCACATTCACTTTTTTATTTTATTTTATTTTTTAAATAATTGTAGGTGAAGTAATCAACAATTATACAGGGTGTCCATAAAGTCTCTTTACCAATTCAAAAATATATTCAAAATGCACACTTGGGATTTAGATATTTTAACTCAGATGTGTTCTATCTGTATTCCAGACGTTTATTGCAAGATTATTTTACTCAGATTAATTCAGCGTCCTCTTTTAATATACTTCTACATGGGCACCATTAGTTGCACGAAGCACATCAAGACGGTACTCGATTTCTTGCCCTGTTCGCTGTAGCATAGCCTCATCAATTGTGGCAATGGCATCAGTCATCCTTTGCTTTAGGTCAGTAATGTCCCTTACCTTTGTTCGATACACGATATCTTTAACATAGCCCCATAGAAAGAAGTCCAGGGGAGTGATATCTGGTGAACGTGGCGGCCAAGGAATTGGCCCATCCCTCCCAATACACCGATCTGGAAATGTTAGATTGAGGAACCTACGAACATGCAGCCATTCATTCATTCATTCATTTTCCGAACCGCTTGATCCTCACTAGGGTCGCGGAGTGTGCTGGAGCCTATCCCAGCTGTCTTTGGGCAGTAGGCGGGAGACACCCTGAATCAGTCGCCAGCCAATCGCAGGGCACATAGAGACGAACAATCATTCACGCCCACACTTAGACCTAGGGACAATTTAGAGTATTCAATCAGCCTGCCATGCATGTTTTTGGAATGTGGGAGGAAACCGGAGAAAACCCACGCAGGCCCGGGGAGAACATGTAAACTCCACACAGGGAGGCCGGAGCTGGATTCGAACCCGGTACCTCTGCACTGTGAAGCCGATGTGCTAACCACTGGACTACCGGGCCAACATGCAGCCACTCACCACATATTCAGTTAAAAGGTCAAGGTAAACATTTGCAGAAATTGATGTCTCGTTGAAGAAAAATGGACCAATTATTCAATTGCACATGATCCCACACCACAAATGCAATGTGATAAATACTTTAATAAACACTGAATACAATAGAACAAATCTGAATAAAATATCTAATCAACTGATTTTTTAATACATTTTTGAGAGACTTTATGGACACCCTGTATTACATAGGGCTCGCCTCCCCATCAGGAGGCTGCCATGCTTCGCCGCCATCTTTCTGCTACTCGAAGGAGATAAATTAACGATTGCAGTCCCTCAAATGATGACTATAGCATGTGTTACAAAAGCCATGCATTTAATTGTCCAATTGAGGGAAGACGAGATGTCGTTTGGGATGACATTTTGATTTCATTCTCCGGGTGCTCCGGTTTCCTCCCACATTCCAAAAACATGCATGGCAGGCTCGTTGGGCACTCTAAATTGTCCCTGGGTATGAGTGTGAGCGTGGATGGTTGTTCGTCTCTGTGTGCCCTGCGATTGGCTGGCAAATTCAGGGTGTCCCCCGCCTACTGTGCTGGGATAGGCTGCACCCCCCGCGACCCTAGTGAGGATGAAGCGGTTCGGAAAATGGATGGATGGATGGATGGATTTTGATTTCATCTCTGCTGAGGAAATTGGTGGTAGGCTTACAAAGTACTGTATATGGTCTCTCTCTGGCACCATAGCGCGCAGTGCTTCAAAAATGCACGCGGTGGCGGCAAGGGCGTTGCATTTTATTAGCTCACCACTAGATGGCACTACACTTTACACACTGTACCCTTTTGTTTGGAAAATTAATCAAGGGGCCACTCAGAATGTGGTCACGGGCAGCAGCTAGTTGCCCATCCGTGATATAATAAGTAGCAGTTAGCATAGCAATAAGAACGGTACATACAACTGCGTCCAGGCTGGCTAGGACAACATAGCAAAAGCTTCAATAAGTTCCCGTCAATAATCAATGAAAAGAACAGTGTGTACCGTGCAAAGAATGTAGGATACAGTCACACACAGTAATCTTTCTCTGGAGGTTCATCATAGATCATGATAGTGCATTCCATCGTTATAATGGTGATGGATTTTTCATTATATTTACCGGTAGTTTTTATTTTGTTTTTTAAATTCAGTTTGAATGAGTTTTCAAGGAAGTATGTGCATTTTTAATTTTCTCAAAAATGAATCGTTTCAATTTAGTTTAAATATTAGTAGAATAATTTTGTAATGCAGAGTATTTGTTAGAGTGCCAGGTAAGAGAAATGTCACTAGGTATTGTGTAATTAAGTAAACTAAAATCCTCAAACAACTATTTGCCCTTCCTTCTTCTGCAGGTGCAGATGTGCAGCAATACCAAAATGAATACATTTAAAATTAACCTGGAAAACCCATGTATGATATTAATTGAAAAAGACAAAAACGAAGGACATTGACCCATCCATTATCTGATCTCCTTATCGTCATGAGGGTGGCGGTTGTGTTGAAGTCTATCCCAGCTGTCTTCGGACACACCCCGAACTGGTTTCCAGCCACTCACAGGACAGAGGACATTTGAGCTAAAATTATAGTTCGTTTTAGTTAATCTTATAAACGTAAGATGTAGTTTCATTTGGTTTTTGTTTTCATTTCATTTCAATAATGAAAATGTTTTTTCCCTCATTCAGTTGAAGTTATTTTGTTAGTTTTTGTTAACTATAATAACCGTGATGCAGGTGTCATTTTTGTAGTAGGGCAATTGAAAAACGATTCTCATTGTGAAACAGTGCTGAACATTTTACACTTGTATGGCAGTTAAGAATCTGTCAGGCATTTCCATCCCAACAGTCTTATCTGGCAGTCTAACATTAAACACTTAATGTGACTTACGAAATGCAGCCAGACCCAGCATAGGCACCAGCAGGGCATAGTTCCATTGGTTGCCATCTGCGCCTCCCTCCCCCCTTTCTCGTGGGTCTGGTTGAATGTTCCATCTCGGGGGGTCATTCAGGTTGTTCATGGAGGCTGCTGTCACACCACACAAACAAAACAAAACATAATATGGGATTCTGTTCAGGTTTCAGGTACAAACCCAATTCCAATGAAGTTTGGACGTTGTGTTATACATGAATAAAAACAGAATACAATAATTTGCAAATCATGTTCAGCCTACATTTAATCTACAAAGACAAGATATTTAATGTTCGCACAGATAAACTGTATTGTTTTTAAGCAAACGATTAGTGACTCAGAACTTACAAATTTATGGCTGCAATATGTTCCAAAAAAGCTGGGACAGGCAAAAAAGAATTAGAAAGTTGAGGAACGCTCATCAAACACCTGTTTAGAACATCTCACAGGTAGAAGAGGCTAACTGGGAAAAGGTGGGTGCCATGATTAGGTAAAAAAGAAGCTCAGTCATGCACAAGCAAAGATGGGGCGAAGTTCACCTCTTTGTGAACAACTGCATGAGAAATTAGTCGAACAATTAAAGGACAATGCGCCTCAGTGTGCATTTGCGCTCATCTTTGGTCCGTAATTTGGAAAAATCACTACATGTAAACGGCCAAGTGGAAAACCAACAGTGAATGCCTGTGACCTTCCATCCCTCAGGTGGCACCGCATCAAAAACTGACATCCATACGTAAAGGATATCGCCACCTGGGCTCAGAAATGCTTCGGAAAAACAATGTCAAACGCCGCCGGCTTCTCTCAGTCCAAATTCACCTAAGATGGGCTGATCGAAAAGCGTTCTGTGGTTTGATGAGTCCACATTTAATTGTGGACGTCGTGTTCTCTAGGCCGCCAGACGATTCATCTAAACTCAAATTGTGATTTTGATTTTGGCTTATAATCAAAGAAAAAAGATTAATGTGCAAAATGGTGCGGTGCGTTTATAAGGGAAATACCCTGAATGCACCATGTTGCGTGTGGAGCAAGTGTGTACAGGTGTCAAATGATCGGATTTGAATCAGGTGTGTTGGAGGAGCGAAACATCTCAAATATGCAGTGTAACGGCCCCCCGAGGACCGGAGTTTGACACCAGTGGTATACGATTCTGCCATCCAGAGGGTGCTTTAAGCTGTTATTGGCGCCCTAGTTGGACCTTATTGTAAAACTAAACACACAACAAAAATAACTTCAAACATTGATTATATTGAAATGCAAAACATGTTTCGTTTTTAAAACATCTGCTATCGCTAAAGCCAAAGTAAATATGGGATCCCTTTCAAAAGCTTTAAGGGGAAAGGACATTTGCATCGAATTGATAAAGAGAACAGGATAATGCTTTTTCAAGGCTTAGATGAATGGAAATACTCAAGGCATCAAGGGTGTGAATGTAGCAGAATAAAAATGCAAGAGGCTTGACTTTCACATGATATTTACGAGGACACTTTACAAAAATAATAGTGCTCCAGAATAAACCGTTCAACGTGCAGGGATGAATTGGGATGAGGCTCTGTTTGTAGTAGTTCAGTTTTAGTTGAATGAATACTCGTTTTAATAATCCTGACTTTAATCTAAATAAAAAATGATCGTCACAATTTGTATTCTCGTATCATCCAGCTATAACTACAAAGTCATTACACATTCGAAAACTACATTTGGGGATCAATCCAAATCACTGGTAAACAAATTTAAGACATTCAAATGTCGGAATAAAGGGTGATATTGAGACACAACGGCACAACATTTGCACCATGCTTGCAGGTTGACGGCACAGCTAATCACAAACAAGGCTAAGTAAAAGCTAAAAAGCTAGCTAACATGTTATCGTACGCGCTTCATACACGTTTGTGTATTTCATAAATGCATCCAACGGGGCTCTGTGAATCCAGCCACTCAACGTTTGTCTGTTTTAAGGTACGGTATGGTGGTGTTGTGTCTCACCTTCAAAGAAAGTCTAGGTCACTTAAAAACATTTGTTACTGCACCATCGCCCAGGTTATACAATTTGAACGCGTTAACGGCCCGTCTACGTCAACGGGGGTGCAATAGATTAATGTTGTGAAACATTTTCTATTCCGTGACATAATGAGCCCATGTACAAGAGTGTTTTAATTAAATTATGACATAACATAGTTATATAGTAAAATGAGCTGCTGAAAAAGCTAAAAAAACGGTTGCAATAATATCTTAGATCTCATGTTGCCCCTGTTTACGAGATGGTGGAATATTCCAGTGCCACGGAATAATCCAGTCTCCACCTTCGCTCAGAAGTGTCGGCTACGTTGCTCTGATTGAAAACATGGCTGGTGTTCAAGCTGCTTCTCGCCTCCTCTCAAAGAAGTTACTTTACTGCAGGAAAGCCGTGAGTACTACCGCGTTTAGGATAGTTCTTTACCTTCTGTGCCAAGTAGCAAATTAATGTCGTTTTTTTGCCACACGACGAATCACAATGTCTGTAGCTGCATTGCTTTCGTAACTGGCGTCTGACTTGCATAACCTGCGTTATGTAGCAAAGGGCTGCTTCAATGTGACACTAGCTCTGCAGTGAAAGTGGGCTTTTGAAAGGCCAACAAAGCGTATGTTCTATTAACGTTACTTTCAGACAATTCACATATGTTTGTATTTCAATTATGTATGATCAGGACTCATTCTCCTAAATGACAAGAACCTGTTTACTTCGTTGTCCTTGTGGGAAGGATTGTAGCTTTTGATGTTAGCTTAGTTGTTTACTTAGCATTACTTAAAATGTTTAGGATCCACTAAATACTGTACCAACAACATCGTGTGGAGACCTATTATTATATTACTGTAGTTGAGAGGTGTATGTAGATATAACGTACATCATAATTCTGTAAACTGTGTCGTAGTTCTTCGAAATCTGACTTTGTTTTGAGCGACTGTAGCACTCATCTAGATGCATTATAGCAGGGGTCAGCAACGTAGCCTTTTTTCCCCAAACATTGCATTAAGCCTCACCGTTTTGCAGGAAGGTTCTCGATATGGTCAGTCTGTTTTCCCACACGTTTTTTAAAATCAAAAGACATCTTCGAATATACATTAGTCTGCACTTCTTTCCCCGTTCATCCAATGTTTACATTCGTATAACTCCAAAACGCTATTATTGCTGAAGCAGTAGTCAGGCTATGCTCAAAATAACAAAATAGTCCGTTGAGTAATGATCTGTTCTCTAGCTTGACAGTATTTGGCATATATTTCTTATTTAAAACATTTGAAATGTATGACTACCCGCTAACAATTATTCCTTTGCTCAAAATTCAAATCAAGTCAGGAACACGTTTGCCTCATAGTGCAGAGGTGCAGGGTTCGATTCCGACTCCAGCCTTCCTGTGTGGAGTTTGCATGTCCTCCCCGTGCTAGCGTGGGATTTCTCCGGGTACTCAGGTTTCCTCCCACAGTCCAAAATCATGCATGGTAGGTTAATTCCATCCATCCATCCATTTTCCGAACCGCTTTATCCTCACTAGGGTCGCGGGGGGTGCCAGAGCCTATCCCAGCCGTCTTCGGGCAGTAGGCAGGGGACACCTTGGATTGGTTGCCAGCCAATCGCAGGGCACACAGAGACGAACAACCATCCACGCCCACACTCATACCTAGGGACAATTTAGAGTGCTCAATGAGCCTGCCATGCATGTTTTTGGAATGTGGGAGGAAACCGGAGCACCCGGAGAAAACCCACGCAGGCCTGGGGAGAACATGCAAACTCCACACAGGGAGGCCGGAGCTGGAATTGAACCCGGTACCTCTGCACTGTGAAGCCGACGTGCTAACCACTGGTCTACCGGGCCGCCCGGTAGGTTAATTGACACCTCTAAATTGTCCCTAGATGTGAGTGGGAGCGTGGATGGTTGTTGGTAACTGTGTGCCCTGCAACTCGCTGGCAACCAGTTCAGGGTGTACCCCACCTACTGTCCGAAGACAGCTGGGATGGGCTCCACCACGCCCCGCGGCCCTTGTGAGGAAAAGCCGAATCAGAAAATGGATGGATCGCTAGATAGAAGAAGTCAGGAACACTTATGTTTGTTTCCAGGCAGCACAGGAATAGAAACAACCAAGTAAAAAGGGTACCCCGGCAGGGACCAGGGATCATTAAGTATGTTCAAAGCGTTCATAAAATGTGCCCTTCAATTCAATCCACAATCATTCTCTTAATTTTTTTAATCAGAAGATTTATGTATGCCTGCCTTTTAATTGTACATTAGTCGCTGGAGTAGTGTCTCATCGGCCAGTCACCCAATCATAAGTGTATTTCTTGTGATGTGATCACGTTGACTACGTTTACATGCAGTCGATATTCGGGTTAAATTCAAAATTCCGGTTTCTGAAATATTCGGAATAACCTGTTTACTCTTGTTTTATGTTGAGGGGGAAGAAATTTCATCTGTGCTGTATGTTACACATACGTACAGCACATTTGACAATAAAGTTGTATTCAATTCAATTCAATTCAATTCAATTTACATGTGTGATGCATGTCACTCACAACATGAATAGGGCAGTCGAGTTCCAAAAGTGTGCTGCTATACTGTACTGTGCATGGCAACGTGTGCGTTTCGCCATGGTTATATACACACATATATCTGTCTATCTACAATTTGTGTCATTTTCACTGTAAAGACAGAAAATGACATGAAAACGCTGACGAGAAATCAATGTATTCAGGTTAAGACAAGAAAACGTCACCAAAAAGCAAAACATTGCCAACCGAGGCTACATTACAAATGTTAACTGTTTTGTTAAGCGCTTTGTTACAGCTGCAGCTGTTGTGAAAGCGCTATATAAATCAGGATGTATTGTATAAGCTCGCTACGACGAGTAAGTGGGGTGCCGTGCATACAAGGACTTCCTGGACTCAAAAGACCAAGATTCCTTGCAGCTGGGCATGCCCAGAACGCAAATCAATGTCCCGTTCAATAGAGGGAACTTGATGGCATTTATATGACCAAATATTTGGGTTAGAAAGTGGGCAAGCCGGGGGTCTTATTCGGGTTTTTAAAAAATTACTAAGAGCATTTTCTTGTGTTTTACAAAAACAAATGAGAGCATTTTGGCGTTTAAAAAAAAAACGAACAAGAGCAATTTTGTGTGTTTTAAAAAATGAATAGGCTTTGAAAAAAAACCCAAGTAAGAGCATTTTCAACCATATTCGGGTTTCTGCGAGAGTTTACATGGCCTATAACCCAAATACGTAATGGCAATATTCAGGTTTTCAAAGGTCTATTGACTGCACTTTATAGTGAATAAAGGCACCCAATTGGCTGCATAACCTGAAGCATGGAAGTGGAGCGCTTCCAAGCGACATGCCCCAAAAAATTCTAAGCAGAGCAGCTCATTATTTTGTACCAAAACAAGACCATGACAATTTGAAGGCTTTTAAATACTGTAATTATTTTGACATTTATGATAATCCCAGCCCTCTCAACATTATCTGGCGGGTCAGATACGCAAGTTTTGGCTGCACATTGCCCACCACTGCAGTATAGGATTCATGGGGTCCTCAGTTTAGGATGGTGTTCCATTCTTCCGACACCATCATAGCCCATATTTTACATTCATCGGAAAGCAGCACAGTTGTAAAGTCATACTTCAATAAATAGTTTGATAGACAACACTTTTAGGCCAAGCAGTTGGCAGAACAATCACATGAAAAAGAGCACGTAAGGTTTTATGTTGGTTGTTTACCAACTAGTTTTTTTTCAGTTGGAAATATCTGCTGTAATCTTTGATTCCTGTGTAGTCTTGTAATTAATAAATGTTTTCTTTTTTGTTGCCAGGTCCCTGTGACAGGAGTTCAAGGTTCGAGGAATTTGCACTTCTCCATCTATGGCAAGAAAAATGCAAAGGTTTCTGATGATGTGAGTTAAAATAATCATCTACACAAACAAACACAACTGTATTCCAGGAATATATTGCTTCATTTCACATCACGATGCTATTCTGGGTCACTGTAAACAGTCTGAAGGCAGTGTACATTTAAGTTTTGTTTTGTTTTTTTCTCGAAGATTAAAGTGCTTTACTTGCTCTCTTTAGGTCTCCAATCAGTACCCAGTTGTAGATCACGAGTTTGATGCCGTGGTGGTTGGTGCTGGAGGAGCGGGACTCCGGGCAGCTTTTGGCCTGTCTGAGGCTGGCTTTAACACTGCCTGTGTCACGAAGCTTTTCCCCACTAGGTCTCACACTGTAGCGGCACAGGTAGAGTACTCATTTTAAAATGTTCCATCCCTATATTATATATATTAAGTAATTTAAGATAAATCTAATAGTATTCGTGAAATAAGTTGAATAATCTATATTTTTAGGGTGGAATCAATGCAGCTCTCGGCAACATGGAGAATGATGACTGGAGGTGGCATTTCTACGACACTGTGAAGGGTTCTGATTGGCTCGGGGACCAGGATGCCATCCACTACATGACAGAGCAGGCTCCCGCAGCTGTCGTGGAGGTAAAGGCCGATACTCGTTTAAATTCAAATAACTGCAACAAACTTGTTGTATTATTCAATCGTATCTCTCTGACATTGTCAATCAAAACTGAGCATTGTTATATGTTTGACACTGGTACACAGACACAGATTAAAAAAAAACAAAAAACTAAAATTCTAAATGTATACTGTCGATTAAAAAAAAAAGAAACAAGTACTATGAATTTATTGAAATGTATTACTTACCCTAATTAAATTAATGCATCAATATACAGTACCGGTTGATATATGAGAGAGAATTTTTTTTTCATACCCCATTCCTGAAAGTATTTTTCATAAGCGTTTATGTTTAGTTTTCATGATTATCTCGTTAAAATACAAATTTTTGGTGACATTTTGTTGTTAATTGTATCACGCCACAATGTATTTGATTCAAAGTACAGTATCCCTCGTTTTTTTGCGGTTAATTGATACCAGACCTATGGAGTGTGTCAACAATGGTCTTCTGGCCAATGGTCAAGTCTGCAGTCTTCTCCAAATTGGACCAAACTGGAGCAATTTGATGACACATGATACTCAGTTTACAACATCCATGCCCCACAAAATTTGGTCTAATTTCTCCACAGTATTCACATTTTTTGAATTCCTGTTTTTGTGGGTTTTATCAACTGGAAACCCAATATTTGTGAAACTAAAAAAAATGAAATCAAATCGTTTAAATTGTGGACTCTGAATCTATATTCTATGAAAGCTTAACTTTTTGAATCGAATTATGGAAATAAATTTACTTCTCCATGATTTAAAAAAAAAAAAATGTTTTGAAAGGGTCTGTATTAATCTTGGTCTAATTATTTTATATAACAAAATCCTTGTATCTGAAAAATGGTATATAGACTTTTACAAAGCTTACGCTTTGTGTATTGAAATTCATGATATTCTCTCGAAGATAGGCCTAAAGCCATGCATTTGTAATTTCAGATGGATTCTGCCTTTGATCATTTAACCCAAAAACAGCATGTTATCCCCTTAACTCTCCCCTAGTTGGAGAACTTTGGCATGCCTTTTAGCCGCACAGAAGATGGTAAGATCTACCAAAGGGCATTTGGAGGTCAGAGTCTCAAATACGGCAAGGGAGGCCAAGCCCACCGCTGCTGCTGTGTCGCAGACAGGACTGGACATTCGCTGCTTCACACTCTTTATGGGCGGGTATGCGACTCATTTTACTGTTATCACTTTGGAATAGAGAAAGACCATTTGGACAAACTTTAATAAGAGCACCTGAACATGGAGCCTTGTCTTCATTTTGTTTTATGTTCAGTCGCTGCGTTACGACACCAGCTACTTTGTAGAGTATTTTGCGCTGGACCTGCTGATGGAAAATGGCGAGTGCAAAGGCGTGATCGCGCTCTGCATGGAGGATGGATCTATCCATCGCTTCAGAGCTCAGAATACTGTCATTGCTACTGGGTAAACACACATAAACAACTGGGTACTTTTGTGTTTCAATGTGTACAGTCCTGTGAAAAAGTATTTGCCCCCTTCCTGGTTTTTGTGTTCTTGGCATATTTATCACACACAAAGAGTTCAGTTCAAACCAATTTTACTATCCCACAGAGACTACCCAAGGAAATTAAAAATGCAGTTTTGAAATACCAACCTAATTTATTAAGGCACAGAAAAAATCCAAAACTACATATGTGGAAAAAGTAATCCACCCCCTTGTTAAATCACAAAGGAACTGTGACAAACGACAGTTTGGGGAAAGCTGAGTTTAATTTCGATCTGAAGAAAAAAGAAAAAAAGTTATTTAAATCTGGAAATAGTTAAAAACCCATTTCCAAGACTGGGGCTTCAGAAAACCATTGTCCGAGCCATTACCCACAAATGGAGAAAACTGGGAACAGTTTGAAGCATTCACAGCAGTGGTTGACCAGCTAAAATTACTCCAGGAGTGCCACGATGACTCATTCAGGAAGTCGCAATAGAACCGAGTACAACACCCTAAGAACACTAGGCCTTGCTGGCCTCAGTTCAAGTCAGCGTTCACGACACGAGCATAAGAAAGACACTGACCAAAATTGGCATCCATGGGAGACTTTCCAGGCTAAAACCCATGCTGTCCAAAAAGACCACAAAGGCTCGTCTCCCATTTGCCTAAAGACATCTTGATGGTCCTCAGGACTTTTAGAATAACATTCTGTGGACTGATGAGTCAGAAATTGAACTTTTTGGAAGATGTGCGCACCGTTACGTCTGGGGTAAAAATGGCACGGCATTTGATAAAAAGAGCATCATACCAAGAGTGAAGCATGGTGGTGGCAGTCTGATGTTCTGTGGCTGCTTTGCTAACTCAGGACCAGGACACTTTGATGATTGATGGGACAATGAATTCTGCTGTCTACCAGAAAATCCTGAAGGAGAACGTCTGACGATCAGTTTGCATCCCCAATCCCAAGCGCTCCTGGATCATGGACAATGATCCGGAACACACCAGCAAGTCCACCTCTGAATACAGTATCTTTAAAAAAAAAAAAAAGTCCAGATTTGAATCCAATTGAGATGCAGTGGTGTGACCTTAATTACACAGGCAGGTCATGCTAGAACACCCTCTAATATGGCGTAGCTGATACAATACTGCGAAGAAAAGTGGGGCAAAATTCCTCCACGGCAATGTGAAAGACTCATGACCAATTTTCGCGAACGCTTGATTTCAGTTTTTGCTGTCACGGGTGGCACAACCCATGTATAGGTTCAGGTCGCAATTACATATTCACATTGGCACAGGTAGATTTGGATTTGTTTTTTTGTGCCTTAATAAATTAAATTGGGATTTAGTAAATGTTTTTTTTTTTCTTGCATTGTCTCCCTATGATAATAATATTGGTGAGATGAACTGAAACCATTTGTGTGTGATAAATACGCAAAGAACACAGAAATCAGGAAGGGGTCAAATACTTTTTCACAACACTGTATGGGATGTTTTAAACTAAACAATTTTTGTTTCCAGGGGTTACGGTCGAACCTATTTCAGCTGCACATCTGCTCACACAAGTACTGGCGATGGAAATGCCATGGTGACCAGAGCAGGTCTGCCCTGCCAGGATTTGGAGTTTGTACAGTTCCATCCCACTGGTGAGAAGACAAGACACGCATTTAACATACAACTCAGTGTCACTTTTTTACATCAACCTATTAGCTATTGCATGACTCCTGCTGTCTTATTTATGTAGATGGGTATTTTGTGTGTGTGTGTGTGTGTGTGTGTGTGTGTGTGTGTGTGTGTGTGTGTGTGTGTGTGTGTGTGTGTGTGTGTGTGTGTGTGTGTGTGTGTGTGTGTGTGTGTGTGTGTGTGCGCGCGCGTGTGTTGGTAAATGACTCAAAAAGGAAGAGGAAAACAAATCACATCAGAACTCACATATGAGCTAAACACCACCATCATGGATTTGTTGGTCATTCCAGTCATTTTGTAGGCTATCCATCCATCCATTTTCCGAACCGCTTGATCCTCACTAGGGTCGCGGGGGGTGCTGGAGCCTATCCCAGCCGTCTTCGGGCAGTAGGCAGGGGACACCCTGAATTGGTTGCCAGCCAATCGCAGGGCACACAGAGACGAACAACCATCCACGCTCACACTCATACCTAGGGACAATTTAGAGTGCCCAACGAGCCTGCCATGCATGTTTTTGGAATGTGGGAGGAAACCGGAGCTTTTGTAGGCTAATTGTGTATAATAAAATTCTCTCCCCTTTTTAGACGTAATTACGACCGTTAATGACCACATTCTATATGGTTGTCGTAATCACGTTTCAGTTTGCTATTTATGAGTCACTAATATTCCCAACTTGTGACTTTCATCCAAGTACTCATTCTACACTTTGTTTACATGGAGCTCCAGTAACAGACCTTCCTCACTGAAAGCCCCGCCCATTTTTGTTCCTGTTTCAGAGTTCTCCTTGCCCAGAGTTCATACTGAACAATTTAATACTAACCGTGTCTCAAATAGCAAGCAATTATTTGAGCAAATTTATTACAAAAAGTAAAGAAACAAATTATGTAGAGAAGAGTGCAAATGCAAGTAAAGTAAACTCATTTCTGATTGGTCAAATGAGCACAGTCTTTTCAGTTAATTTCTTTCCGTTGACAGGATTATGTGTGAATTATTTGATTTGGTCAATAATTGTTAGCCGTGTCATCGCCTTAACGAGTGAAATTGTTAACAAAGCTTGTGTCAGTGTCAACGGATGCACTCTTCCGGGAATTCTACACTATTTCGAAGGGTTCTTATTTGCAGTTTAATTCACACCGTTATTGCTACATCGGCATTTTTCCAGGGATCTATGGAGCCGGTTGTCTGATCACCGAGGGCTGCCGTGGCGAGGGAGGCATCCTGATAAACAGTGAGGGCGAGCGCTTCATGGAGCGCTATGCGCCCAACGCCAAGGACCTGGCATCGAGAGATGTGGTGTCTCGCTCCATGACCATTGAGATCAGAGAGGGCAGGTAAGTGATCACCTTCTCGAAGCTTGCCACTCCTTAACCCTTTTGGCGCCATTTTTTTCCAATGAAATATTCAGTGTTTATGTCACTTTTTCAAAAGTTAGTTGCTTGAAAATGGTTCGCTATAAAGGCATCCTGTCGATGTTGCTTGGTGCAATTTTGCTCTTTTGACGAAAGCCACAGTCCAGTTTATTGTGGGGAATAGGTAAAAATCTGTGATATTGAGAGACAGAGATATTTATTTTTAAAGCTTCTATGTAGTTTTACCTCTCCCACAATCTTTAAACACATTTCATTAAAACACACTTTTTGAAGTATTCTTAGTGCCTGTTCTCACTCTCTCGTTGGTACAGTTCTCCAAATAAAAGCAATTGTGTGCTTGTGTCAAGCTTTTTGTCACTCCCAGTTAAAGTTTACTGTAAAGCCGACACATAAAAGAAAAAAAGATTAAACATTGTACATACAACTACAAAACGTTTAACCAAACCATATACAGTCAAACCTCGGTTTTCGTCCATAATCCGTTCCAGAAGGCTGTTCGAAAACCGAAACTGTTCGAAAACCGAAACCATGCTCTTTTTAAAATATTTTTTTTTACTGAACACGTCTGCTCACAATGGAAAGCAACACGAGGAAGCGTCACTTCCTCGTGTAAGGAAGGCGAGCAGAGTCAAATGGTGCATTCAAGTGCAGTTTGTTCGAGAAACGAAATTTGTTCGTCATCCGAGACATAAAAAGCTTGAGATTTTTGGTCGAAAACCGAATTGGACGAGAACCGGGACGTTCGAAAACCGAGGTTTGACTGTAATGTCTCACAAAAGTCTGAGCTTAATGCAAACATAATGCGAAATGCAAAAGAAAGGCAAACTGAAATTAGCATGGATGTTATGATAAACCATCACACCGTTGCTGCTGTGCACACGGAGCAGCAACACATACAGAGCATGCCACAATACTCAGAGACATATTCTCTCTGCTCTGTGGGAACGACGACTATTACTGGAGCTAAGTCGGGGACCTTTTTTGGCCTCTTCTTGCCCTGAATGAGGCCGCATCTACATCTAGTCGATGCAGATGGAGAAAATCCCTGCAGTCCAGCATGTGGCGGCGCAAAATAGTCCTGCATTGACGGCGTGCAACTCTAAATTCAGACTTGAGGAAGTATTAAAAACGTTCTTTAACGAGCACAGAAGTCTTTATATGTCGGAAGTGTTGATAAAAAGTGTTATTTTGTGTGTGCGTGCGTGTGGGTGTGTGTCCCTTCAGGGGTGTGGGTCCAGAGAAGGACCACGTATATTTGCAGCTACACCACCTGCCTCCTCAGCAGCTCGCCACGAGGCTGCCCGGCATCTCCGAGACGGCAATGATCTTTGCCGGAGTGGACGTCACTAAAGAACCCATCCCCGTCCTGCCCACCGTCCACTACAACATGGGAGGCATACCCACTAACTACAAGGGCCAGGTAAGTCACATTTTTCACACACCACTTCTTCTGCAACTGTAAACATTGTGGATCTTTTCCGGCCATCAGGTGATCACTTACACTAACGGCGAGGATAAGGTGGTTAGCGGGCTGTACGCCTGTGGAGAGGCTGCTGCGCAAGTGTTCACGGTGCCAACCGACTGGGCGCCAACTCTCTTCTGGACCTGGTGGTCTTTGGCCGAGCCTGCGCCCTCACCATCGCTGAGGAGCACAAACCTGGTGAGGACTTGGGGGAGGAATTATGTGTTACAGAAAATCATTTATTACCATGCTTCCCCCCCCCCCCGTTGTAATTATGCCCAAGAAATATTGTGAACCAATGTCTCATTCATTCTTTCCATTTTCAATTGGAATTTGAAAATCGAGAAAGTGGCTGTTTTGTTTTGAAATCCAGAACAAAACATGCCTGAGTTTTCATATTTCAATGTTATTTTAATTCTTGACTCGCATGATTTGTACTCAAAATAATGCCACTGACTGTGGAAATATAAAGGGGTTATTCATTTTAGAGAGGGTAGGGCTTTTACTGTTGTCGCTCCCTAATGACTGAACGCCCTCCTGAAGCACATTAGACAAGCCCCTTTGCTTTTCCATTTTAAACACCGACTGTAAAACTAATTCAGAATTTAACATAGTATGACACTCAGAGCCCTTATTTTATTGTCTTTTTTTTTTTTTTTTAATTTTGCTGTGGTTATTTTTTCCCCCAGTGTTTTACAACTAAAAGTGAATTGAGTTCAGTTTAACATTGTGCTGACGTGGTGGTTTTGTTTTGTTTTTTCCCCCGCCAGGAGAGGCGCTTTCCCCTCTTCAGTCCAGTGCAGGCGAAGAGTCTGTGGCCAACCTTGATAAGATGAGGTTTGCCAATGGAAGCATGCGAACCTCTGAAATAAGGCTCAACATGCAGAAGGTATGCACACAAAGAATGTACGTACACACACACATTCAAAGACATGCTATGTACAATGAATTCCTTTTTCTACTTCTACCCAGGCCATGCAAGCTCATGCTGCCGTGTTCCGTACCGGTTCTGTTCTGAAGGAGGGATGTGACAAATTGGATACCATTTACCAGACCATGGAAGATATCAAGACTTTTGACAGAGGTAGATTTCATGTAAAACAAGTTTTGGTGAATATTCAATATATTTTATGGACACTACTAATCAAATGTTTGGATTCACACAAAAATGCCCTTCATTCTTTTTTCAAGAAAAGCACAAGTGTACATTGTCTTCCCTAATCATATTGCGCTTCACTTCTGCAGCTGTGTTGCTTTCATTTTTATATGGAGCCATCACCTTACTGTGGTGGCAGGTTTGCGTGTCCCAGTGAGGAGTAGCTAAGTTGTTTGGAGCTTTATGCCCCTGGGAGGGTCACATCATTGCAAACAGGTCCGAAGTGAGGGACAAGACAAAGCACGGCTCATAGACCGCTTTCTTTTCCCTTGCCCAGACATGGAGGCTTGGAGGTGGGGCTCACTGGCGAGTGCCTGGTGGCTGGGCCTGCACCCATGCGGCCCGGCCGGGCAAAGCCCTAAAAGATAACATGAGTCTCTCTTCCCATGGGCTCACCACCTGTGGGAGGGTCCAAAGGGGTCGGGTGCTTTGTGAGCCGGGTGGCGGCAAAAGGCCTTGGTTGTCCGATCCCTGGCTACAGAAACTAGCTCTAGCGACATGATATGTCACCTCTCTGGCAGGAAAGGAGCTCGAGTTGGATGTGCAAGGCAGAGAAGTTCCGACTAGTTCTAGTCAGGCTCACCTCCACACACAGCTCGGGCTTCAGTACCAGTCCGCTCAAGAGGGTTTGGACAACACTCTTCCACTCTGGAGTTGCCCACGGTGAAAGGAGCTGAGCAAGTGTGGGCATACTTATTACTCCCCATTTTGGCGAAGAGAGAGGCAGAGCTGTCAACTGATGGTGGGGGAAGATACCGGTCCGCCCTGGCAGACCCAAACGTATTGTGAGAGTCTGTGGGAACGTCTGGCAGAATCCCTTGTTAGAAAGAGTTACAACTTCCATCTGCAGCAGAATTTCTCCCACATGCCGGGAGAGGCAGAGGACATTGAGTCTGAGTGGACCGTGTTCCATGCCTCCATTGTTGAGATGCTTGATTGGCGGTGAGGCCATAGATGGTCAGTGCCTTTCGGGGCATGGGAGGTGTTGGACGTCCATAGAAAACGACTTCCAGGCGGCTGTGACGAAATTCTGGTTGACGATCTGGTGTCTCAGGAGGGGGAAGCAGTGCACCATTAACACTGGATAGTGGAGATGAGGCACTGCCTATCTTGACTCGTGATACTGTAAATCAGAATACAGTCAAACCTCGGTTTTTGTACTTAATCCGTTCCAGAAACTGTTCGGAAACCGAATTGTTCGGAAACCGAAACCATGTTTCCCATTGAAATCAATGTAAAATGGTTTAATCCGTTCCAAGTCAAGAAAACCACTTTTTTTTTTACAATTTCACACCATAAACTGTACAAATGTAATGGGAGATGACCAATTTTAAACATAAAAATTGAAGGAACATCTCTCTCTCTCTATCTGTCGTGGGGCGTGCGCCTCTCCCAGCTGTCAGCAGGCAGTAGGCGGGGCATTTCGGCATCCCGAACTCCTTAGCCAACACAGACATACGCACACCTGATTCATATTTTGCGATTAAATCTTTCTTAAATTCTATAGTTTTGCACACTATTTTCCTCTTTTCTTCACCAGGTTCACCACTTCCACTTGCTTTCTTTGGTGCCATGATTAGGGGCTGATACACGATGCAAAAATAACAGTCCAATATAACGTAGTTCTCACCAAACACGTCTGCTTTTTAAAAAAAAAACATTCTTAATCGAACAATACAAACTCGTCTGCTCACAAGCTGTTTCTGTACGATTATTGCATAATAATGAGACACCGGACACCAGAGTGTTCATTATGTGCCGCTGCATTGAAATTTAAACAAATGCATGCCCCCCCCCCCCCCCCCCCCCCGTCCCCCGTGCTGCCAGGGCCAACCATTATGAAAAGAGGGGGATTTCACTAGTCCTAACAGAAGCATCTCACCAAACACGTCTGCTTTTTTTTTATTGAACAATACAAAAACGTCTGCTCACAATGGTCGCTTCCTGTGTAGCGCCGCGACACGAGGGAGCGTCACTTCACTCCTCTCGGCTTCGCTACCTCGCGAAGCTACACGAGTTAGCGTTGCTACACGAGGTAGCGAAGCCGAGAGGAGTGAAGTGACGCATTCAAGTGCGCTCAGTTAGTTCGAGAACCGAAATGGGTTCGTCATCCGAGGCATAAAAAACTCGAAATTTTAGTTCGAAAACCGAATTGTACGAGAACTGAGACGTCCGAAAACCGAGGTTTGACTGTACTTAAAAAAGATTCCACTGACACACCTTCCATTGAGGAAGCAGAGTCTACAGACTGAAGTGGGATCTCCTATTTCTGGTGCTGATGATACGGTGATGGTTTAAAAGCTCTTGGGTGGGGAAGCGCCAGGGATGAGATTTGCCCGGAGTTTGGAAAGGTTCTGGATTTTGTGGGGCATCCCTGATTGACAGGCCTCTACGTCAGGGGAAAGAAGTCCGGTTCCTCGAGAGCCATTTCCTGCCTGTTTTAGAGCCCTCCCTCCTCCCAACACATCTGATTCAATTGCTCATGATGGTTTCAAGCCTCGACAGCGTTTGCTGATGAGCCGATCATTTGGAATCAGGTGTGTTGGAATAGGGAGAATCTAAAACAGGCAGGGTCTGGCTCTCGAGGAACCTGAGTTCCTTACCCCTGCTCGACATCATCCTGCGGACATCCGGGGCAATGTCTCTAAATTGGGAGACTGGAGTTGAATTAAAGTGCTCATCTCTGAAAATGCTGGGCTTTTGATGACTTACAGGTCAGAATGTGTGCGTGTGACTGTCGATAGTGCAGACACATCGAATACACACACCATTTTTTCCCCCCACATACGAAAGAGGCCCAGGTCACATTTGGAAAAAAAAATCTGAATTGTACTGTTTCTCACTGCGTGAAAAAAAAAAATCTGACTTGTGTCACATAAGGGGAAAATTTGCAGTTGAGCGGCAGTGTGAATGCAGCAGAGGCAGTGCATTGCAGTGCAGCGTGGCGAGTGAGTCGGATCCTAAAAGAGAATTTGCGAGTGCCGAACCACAGGGGTCACTGACTAGCCATGTGTGTTGAAGATTGACTTTGGGTGACATGTAACTGAGCTTTTTCTCGTGTGTGGTTGGAAACGTAATATTCTTGGTGACATGTCAATTGCAATTCATTGCTCCATTTTCCTCCCTGCTTCTGTACTTTGAACCTGAATGAAAAATTCTTGTTTCCAGTTTCTAATTTCCACTGCCTCTGTTGTCCTCGTCAGGCATTGTGTGGAACACTGACCTGGTGGAAACACTGGAGCTGCAGAATCTGATGCTGAATGCTGTCCAGACCATTAATTCGGCTGAACAGAGGAAGGAGAGTCGGGGAGCTCATGCCAGAGAGGACTTCAAGGTCTGTGTTCTAGTAGAGGGGGGGTGACAGGCACCCTTCTTCCTCCTCCTCTGACATTCATTCTCGTTTTGATCACAGGATCGCATTGATGAGTACGATTACTCAAAGCCCTTGCAAGGTCAAAAGAAAAAGCCCTTCGACCAGCACTGGAGGAAACACACTATGTCCTATGTCGACCACAAAACTGGAAAGGTACCGTGTGTGCATGTCTGTATGTGTGGATCTAAATGTAGAGATGGAATTCCCAATGCAATTAATATACCCTACTGACGAGACAGCACTTACTTTGCTCCATACGTCTGCGTAGCACTGCCAATTGCATCTAGAATGGCTGCCTTTTGCAACAACCACAATCAAGTATCATCATAGACAACAGTTACATTCCAGATACAAAGATGCTTTCTTGAGGGCGTCGACGCCGCAGCCGTATTGGATGTGGCAAATTGTGAATATGCTCCCTCCTTGGATTCATACGGAATTATTTGTTTTGATTGGATGATGTTATCCTCCCTCAGTTTTACGATATGATTTTCCAAATTTCTATCTCATATTAAGTTCACATGAAATATGGCAGATGGGCTGACGTATAGCTTTGACCAATTTCAGTAATGGTCTTCAGAATTGAAAAGAAAAAGAATATATTCTTTTTAGATTTCCAAAGAGTTTATGGCTCCCATGAAATCTTGTATTAAACTGTTCAAACGCCTCTTTAATTACCGACGCTAACGTAATAGGTTCTTTCTCACGCGCCATACGGTGATGCTACATGACCGGCTAAACCCGTAATGTAGGAATTTAAACGTCGCCCAATGTGCTAAAACTGCGATCAATGATCACCAAAATTTATATTGACATCTTTAATTAATGCTTGTGTGTGTGTGTGTGTGTGTGTGTGTGTGTGTGTGCGTAAATATATATATACACACACTTACTTTTTGTGAGTAGTGTATCAAGTGTATAATTTTGATTACTTCAACAACAATTTGCATAATGCTTTGCCCAATCACAGGTGACCTTGGAATACCGTCCCGTCATCGACCACTCTCTGGACGAACAGGACTGCGCCCATGTCCCTCCCGCCATCCGCTCTTACTAAGAAAGCCCCTCCAATCATGACAGTACTCAGCAAATGTTCATTCACAAACTATTTATGGGAAGAAAAAAAAATCATGCAGTACACGGGATGTTGAGGGGAAACTCTCCGTTGGATTGTCTGTATGTATGTCCATGTCCCCTCTTGAACATTTTTTATCACTCCAGCTTTGCTATTGTGATGGTGCTGTGCTCCCTCTTTTTTACATTTCAGATTAGCTGCAGCCTAAACAAGATTTTGTTGCTCTAAGGCCACAGGGAAGTTTTAAGCATGTAAATATAAATCTACAATAAACACAATGGATTATACAATACGCACAAGTAAAATGTTGTCTCGTTTTACTCACTGTTGCCTTGGCTAACATACATTTGTGATCTGTTGTTGTTTGCAGTTGCAAGTAATGAAGCTTATTATATACTGTATATGTCTATCAATAACAAAAATTTACAGCATAAAGAAATTCAGACTTGTGATGAAGGATTTTATTGCGTTGCTTTCTCCTTCAATACCCGACAGATGTTTAACTTCTCAAAGTTTTCGCCAGGTATAAATTGGTGCCTATGGATGAAGGTATGAATGTCACAGAAAACCAGTGCCTAGGCTTTCGATGCACTGTTGATTTGATGGGAAAAAATGGATTCAATTTAATATGTAATCAATCATGTTATCATCATACATCAAGGTTTGTAAGGTTGATTAGGTGTTGTCACTTAAGACACTAATGCCATGTCTTTCAGAATCATTTGAAGTGGTGACTTAAGTTATTTGCCTGTTTTGTCTGTTTCTTGTTTTTTTGTCCTGACTTGTTTGGATTCCTATCAATAAATGGTAGATTGCATTGGAACAGAAGTACCTTTAATATCCTAAAAAACTGGACAACAGCATGTAAATCTAAATACTGAAAATGCAGTGAAATAACCCTGAGGATGTGCTGTATACTTGGCACCTTTTGTGTGTGTGTGTGTGTGTGTGTGTGTGTGTGTGTGTGTGTGTGTGTGTGTGTGTGTGTGTGTGTGTGTGTGTGTGTGTGTGCGTGCGTGCGTGCGTGCGTGCGTGCGCGCGCTCGCTCACTGTATTTTCGCCCAGTATTTTCAGCGAAAAAATAAATTGAAAGAAACAATGGCAACGCAAGATGGCTGTCCTCTGGCTTCAGCTAAGAAGGGTTATCATAGACCAGTGGTGTCCAAAGTCGGTCCTGGAGGGCCGCTGTCCTGCCTGTTTTCCAGCTCTCCCAGGAGCAACACACCTGATTCACATCATCAGGATTGTTCTAATGCTTCTCCAGAGCGGGTTGATGAGCTGATCATTTGAATCGGGTGTTACAGCTGAGAGAGCTGGAAAACAAGCAGGACAGCGGCCCTCCAGGACCGACTTTGGACACCCCTGCCATAGACCATTTATATATACGACTGTGTTTGTCCATTTAAAAAAAACAAATATGTCTGGACACAAAATGCTGACGACACCTGAGATGTCAGTATCAGTGAAAAGTACCCCAACCCCTCAAAAAAAAAAATCGCCTCCAAATACGGAAGTAGCTCTTGTAGTAACGTTTGACCTTATTTCTATGATGCCACTAGGTGGCAGCAAAGGTATATTACGGTTCGGGATTTTTCTTTCTCCTGGTTTTACCAATATATGGGGGGCCGTAAAAAGAATTGATGAACATTGTTGGCCACATAACTATAATTGCCTAAGTCATTTTTGACCAAATTGTAACTTTACACGCCGTCCACTGCAGCATCAACCTGCCTTTCTTCCTATGTCCTTGGCCAATCAACACTTCACTTGGCAAATGGCAAAAAGCATGAGAAAGCGGACTCGGCCACCCACATGTGAAGCATCTTATCTTTGATTCGTTTTCATCAGGGAAGAGTTCACGACTCTTAAATTTAATTTTCTAGACACTAAATATAGTTTCAGTCAAGCAAATGTAATATGAGCCAATGTGCATTGAAACTGTAAGCCACATTTTTTGCGAGCAAAGACTCAATAAAACACTGCTGCTGTTTCTTACAGGGATCATCCAGCCAGGATGGCCCGTTTTTCTTTCAAAAACTCAATGTATTTTTTGATCAGGAAACTGATAGCTAGCAATTTCCATTTATCCATTTGTTTTGGCGAAATCAGTAAATACCTAGCACCGCTCACAAGGCCTCTTACTGGTCAGCGATTTAGCCACGCTCCCAACCCACTTCCCATGTCTTGGTTGTAGTCAAGCGGAGGAACCAGATCCAATTTGTCCATTCAAAATCATTGGCATAAAATGGCGACCATACGACACCAAAATTGATGTGGACATCTCTACTCTGTACCCACCTCGGGAAATTTGACGATGAACCTCTCTATGGCACACATATGAGAGCATGAGGAAATGAGCAGCATGCACAGTGCTACACCGCAGCTTGGGGGTGCTTTAGTCCCGTCAGAAATCTGTTTTGCCCCCATCCAGCCCTCCATTCAGTACTATAATGTACTGTACTCACCGAGCTACACGGTTGGGAATGTTGTTTCTGTAATTGGTTTAAATGTTGAAACAAATGGCCGGCCCCTGATGACTATGCTTGTTGGATTCATGGGATTGTGGTTTAATAATTGACAAGGGAGTGTTGTTTGACATTTAATGACTGCATTCGGGTCAGAGTTGATAATTTATTCTTTTATCATCCCAATGAGAGAAGACTGTTGCTTGACAAATATTGACCCACTTTGACATTGAATACGTGCAAACAGTGATTAATATGTTGAAGAAATGCAACCACAATGCCTTTTTGTTTTGTCATGATAACGAGGGGGGGGGGGGGGGGGGGACGCCTTAAATAAAAAGAGTCCAAAGCAAAGTAATAATTTTTCTTTTCAAAATAGGTGGAACTTTTTTTGAAACGAAATTTGTTATAAAGTACAGGCTTGCTTTTTCAGCTTTGGATGAAAGATGAACATGAACACTTGGCAATGACAAACAGCAGATAACAACCATTTCACAACAACCACCAGGCTGGATTGGCAATTGCCCACCTTCTGCTGACTTTGTGACCAGGGTATATTTTACTATTTGGCCACACCCATCTGTTTCTGAAGGTTATTTATCAAAGACAGGTCACCTTCAAAAGCACGGTAGAAGGCAGCTACAGTCATAATCATGTCAAAAGTATCATTTTTACAACATAGCGCGTGTGGTTGAACAATAATCAACTTTTTTGGCATCAAAGTGAAAATACAAAGCTGGAGTTACTACAACTCCTAAATTTTTAGAAACGAAGAGGAAGTCATTTTAGACAGTAATTTTACTAGCAAAGACCACTTGCAATCCCTTTTTAACCCACACCTATACCAGCCTGCAGAAACAAAACTATGCAACGGATTTCAAGAAACAGATTTTTTTTTTTCATCTTCTTTAACATTTCTCAAGGGGAAATCCAAATTCCACCCAAAAGCATGTTGTGAGTTCTTCCTTATGCTGTGTCATAGCCAAGCTTATTTGGACCCCAGAACCTGAGGGGATGATGGTACCGTAGCTTGGCCCAAAACAATGGCAGCTACTGACGATATGAGGAAGGGTGTCTCTTGAGGGACAGGGGAAGCATTTTTCTACTCAAAAAGAAGGAAGAACAGCACATATTGATGCAAAGGTTTGATTTCCCTCTGGCCCGGGATGTATTGAAAAGACAGTCCTGCATGTCCAATCTATTCCCTTCAAAGTTTATTTTGAAAGTGCCTGCTCTGTTGACACCTGTAAAATTAGCTTGAAATAAAAATCTGGTGTTTTTACACATGGACTAAAATCCCAGTGAAGCTGATCGGAAAGGAGCTGATGTTCCTCAAATACGAGTCGAAATATTTGGATAATAAACGAGGCACATCAGATCAAATTGTCTGACAGAAGTAATATGCCATATAGTTTTCCTTTAACAAACAATCAAGTGACTTCAACATAACGATCACAGTGATCTGATTTGGTTAGAAAATGGAGATCGGGATATGAGACATTATCGAAACAAGTTAACCATTTACAGCACGCTAAATATAACCACAAAGTAGATAACAATGAGGAGGATACCCCCGATGCCGAGTCCCAGGGCCACGTGGTTCAGGGTTCTGGCAGTCCGGCTGCACCGCTCGGCCGTCAGCTGATCCCCACTGTGGTTTGATTTCCGGGTCTAGTGTTTAAAAAAAAACAAGAAAAATCACAAATAGTGATTCAAAGAAAGCAGGCAAAACGCAAATTGACTGAAGTGCAAACAGTCTTGAAGTTTGTGACATTTGTTGTTGGTTGCGGATGTGAAAATGCACACCAACTTTGTTTTGAAGTGTCTTTCATTCTTTTGTGTGTGTGTGTGTGTGTTTGTGTGTGTGTGTGGTTTTATTTTTGCTTTTAAATATTGTACTTTTAATTATGTCGAGTAGATTGAGTTACCTGTTGATAAAACAAAGGGATATAGCTGTCTTAAAGTCATCGGGCAGTAGGCGGGGCACACCCTGAACTGGTTGCCAGTAGTGATGGGTCGTACCGTTTCGGTGCTTCGAAGCGCGTGTCGAGAAATCCCGGAAGTCTTAAGTGGAGCGCGCATCGACGCATGTGTTGTTTAGGGCGAGTGACGTCATCGATGACGTTTGACGCCTCAGTGGTTCAGGAAGAGATTCTATTATCGGCGGGAGTCATAAAACTATAAATACCGAAATGAATCCGCTCACTCTTGGTGGGTTTGTGTTGGTGACGGTTTGTCATGGATAGACATCGTAACAACCCCTTTTTTTCCCGATGGAATCTCTGAGAAAGAGAAAGTTTTCCCCAATGTGGGAACATTTTGAACAATAATCTTCAATTTTTCATGCAATGCTCTATTTTTTGTTATTATTATTATTTTGCCTTTTTTCTAAGGTGAAGTGTTTGGTGTGTGCCAAAGAATTGGGTTATAACAATAACACCTCATCCATGTTGAGGCATTTTCGTGCTTTTCATGAAAATGTTGAGGAGAATCCTGCTGGAGCTGGACCCAATCCATGTCAGTGATTTATATGAACATTTCTGAGTTATTAACTATAGTTAATTGTAATATAACTAATGCTATATCATTTGAAAAACGTTTTAATTTCTCTCCCAGTGAGCAGAAAGAAGGACCTGGAAGATGCCTTGGTGTCAATGTTTGTTAAAGACACCCAGCCTTTCACTGTAGTGGAGGACATAGGATTTAGAGAGTTTGTGGCTAAACTAGATCCAACCTACATCCTCCCAACAAGAAAGGTTTGCTTGATGACGTTGATAAAGCAGACAACTATTGATGATCTCTTTCTTCTTTTAACCTTATATATTTTTTTACCTTTCCTTTAGACTTTAAAGGCCATGGTGACAGAAAGATACCAGCAGGAGAAGGAGAAGGCCAAAGCTGAGGTCCAGAAAGTCGCAGCTGTTAGTTTGACATCAGACATGTGGACATCTATAAACATGGATGCATACTTGGCTGTCACATGCCATTATATAGATGCGACAACATGTCTGAAGTCAACACTGCTCGGTGTTGTTCAATTCCCACAGGCACACACAGCAGAAAACCTGGCTAACGTAAAATCCTCTCTTATGGAGGAATGGGGCATCAGATCAAAAGTAACATGTTTAGGTCAGTTTACTGTGCGAGGCTGAATGTGAGAAAATGTGTGGTGTTATAGGAGATGCTTATCTTGTATTTTGGAGACACAACCTAGGAGTTGTGCATTAATTTTATTAAATATGTTGTACAATGATAACAAAACATCTATCTATCCATAGTTACGGATGGTGCCTCAAACATGATTGCCTGTGGCAGAGAGCTGAAGCTGCGCCATGCTGTGTGTGTGGCTCACACGCTCAATTTAGTGGTAAAAAAAGGCCCTGGAACAAACCCCAGCACTCTCCAGCATTCGCGGAAAGGCAAGAAAGCTGGTGGGCTATTTTAGAAGCAGCTCTACTGCCAAAGTGTGTCAATGTTTATTTTTTTTACCTTTGTTTACACATTGTTTTATATTTACTTTTTATGCTTATAGGAAAAGCTGGAGCAAGTAGAAGAACTTCTGGGAAAGCCCCCAAAAAAATTAATCCAAGAGGTAGAAACTCGCTGGAACAGCACATTCCAGATGTTGGAGCGAGTGGCAGAGCTCAGAGAGCCTGTGCGGGCAGCCTTTGGCAGGCCTAAAAACTGACATTGCTGCTCTGACCTCAGAGGATTTTAATGTTGTGTGTGGGGTGCCTGTCAGTGCTTTCCCCGTTTCATGAGGCCACAATTGAGCTCTCTGCTGAAAAAAAAAGTATCTGGGTCGAAAGTGGTGCCATTGCTGAAGATGGTGGAGAAGAGCATCCAGGAGGAGACAGCAAAGTCAACAGTACCAGTGGCTCGGGAACTGGGAGAGCTTCTCATAAAGCTCCTGAGGGAGAGGCTGCACAAAATGCAGAGCATGAGCATCCTGTCTCTTGCGACTTTACTGGACCCAAGATATAAGGCACTCGGCTTCTTCTGCCCAATAAAAACAGAGGAAGCCATAAAAAGGGTCACTGCTGAATGTGCACACATTATGGGGTCCACATCTCGTTCACCTCCACCTGCAGCTTCTACCTCACAGGATTCTGGAGCTGAAAGAGCTGGTCAGTATTTTAATTTTGATTTACATTCTACCTTGACCTAATTTATATAATTTTTTGCTGTCCAGGAAACAAACTCTGGAGCCATTTGGATTCTGTGGTGTCAGAGTCAAGAAAAACTCGAAATGTTTTTGCTGATGCTACGGTTGAAGCGCAACGCTACCTGGCACTCTAGAGTGTATGTATTGCAACATGGCTGATCGTTGTTTTGAAAATCAAGTGTTATTTTTTGAGAATCGAGTTTTACATTGGTCGAAAGATCATCAACTACATGTCTGATGAGAACGGGAACTTTATGCACGTAAACACACCAAAAGTTTGCCGACCATGTGCGTCAGCGGAATTGAAAACATCACGTGTCACTCTCAGGGGCGAGACTGCGAATGCAAAGCAATCTTTTTTTTCTTCTTTGAATCTAATTATTACACACAACAGCTATTTGTAAAGAGTGTTAAAAAAAAGTTAATTGTCGTGTTTGTTCTTTGTATTTGTTATCAAGTTTGTAAATTAGTTGATGGTCGTTTTGTTTTGTTTGCTTGTTATAAAGTATGTTACTTCAACATTTTTCATGGTTTTTGTGACTTTTTTACTTTTCAAGGTTCTAATTACCATGTACATTTTTTCATTCTGATATCTATATCCACGCAATACACAATATCGGACATATAGAGTTTGAGTTACTTTTATAGAGTCATAACACAACACTCATTTTGTTATTCATACAGAAGAAAAAAGCAATACAAACTATATATATGTATGGCTAGGTCTGATGCCACTGAACATGTTGAGGGGTTTAAAGTGAATTTTTTTTAAAAAAGGACTTAGTTATCACACCGCAAAAGCGCAGCCCAAAATGGGATAATTCTGTTTGATGTCGCATTATGTTGAAATGGCCATTGCAGAAAAAAAGCAGACATGAAGAAAAATTCTGTTCCTGTGGTTTGGTGACATATTCAAGGCTCTATTTAGGTCATATGCAAGATTTGGACTGGGTGTTTTTTTATTTACATATGCATCATAGTTACTGTGTGATTGACACACTCCTGCTGCTGCGGCTCATAGAGGGCGCCAAATCTAAATAAATAAATAAATATATCTATGTCTTGGCCACAAGCCACTGAACATTTTGAGGGGTTGAAAGTGAAAAAAAATTAAAAGTGAAAAAAGTTGTTGCACATTGGAAGAGGGACATTTTTGGGACAATTACCGAGGACGTAACTTTCGTGAGTACTGCATGAGGGTTAATTACACTTACCGGTAATCAAATCAAATCAACATTTCTTTACAATTTTAAAATCTCCTGAAACCACCTGGACGTAGAACCTAGTTTAGGTCTGCATGTGTTATTTTGAATCCTCCACTTAATGATGAATAGTACTTTGGTGACAGCTAAAGGGCCCTTCATAAGGACAGGAAATGCTAATCATATTTTCAGCCATGAAGCTGAGAGGACAAACAGTGGCTGATATTGTCCTTGGTCTTTACTTGCTAATCTGTGAAAGCAAGCTGATGATTTGGGGAACAAAGAAGTGCTTGATGATACGGTCACAGGACCCCTCTTGTACGGATGGTCTACAGGATGCTGAGTTCAGAATTTTCTTAGCATTACTCAGCATGAACCCCGAACAATTTCAAAATCCTTCTGACTGAGAGCGGAAATAATTATTCCGCCGCTCTAAAATGACTGTTGAGTTGACTTCACATTAAACAGACACTCATCTATTAGGAGAAGGCCCAAGACACAATGGTTTTTGTTTGTTTTTGTTTTTAACACTTTCTGCATTGCTGATGTGTTATGTCTCAGCTCTTTTTTGATGGTCTGGTTTCGAGTGAACTGTTTGCAGTCTTGCTGTGAGAGGATAACAGTAAACACACTTCATTTCACAGTGAGAACGACAGTCGGTTGTCATCGCCACTGCCAAGTACGAGAAGACAACAGTAAGGCGATTGTCTTCATTGTTGAATTTGTTTTGTTAACAATTTAGCATCCATCCATCCATCCATCTTCTACCGCTTATCCGGGGCCGGGTCGCGGGGGCAGCAGCTTTAGCAGGGAAGCCCAGACTTCCCTCTCCCTAGCTACTTCTTCCAGCTCTCCCCGGGGGATACCGAGGCGTTCCCAGGCCAGCTGGGTGACATAGTCTCTCCAGCGTGTCCTGGGTCGTCCTCGGGGTCTCCTCCCGGTGGGACATGCCCGGAACACCTCACCAGGGAGGCGTTCAGGAGGCATCCGAATCAGATGCCCAAGCCACCTCATCTGGCTCCTCTCGATGTGGAGGAGAAGCGGGTCGACTCTGAGCCCCTCCCGGATGACCGAGCTTCTCACCTTATCTCTAAGGGAGAGCCCGGACACCCTGCGGAGAAAACTCATTTCGGCCGCTTGTATCCGGGATCTCGTTCTTTCGGTCACGACCCATAGCTCGTGACCATAGATGAGGGTTGGAACGTAGATCGACCGGTAAATTGAGAGCTTCGCCCTTTGGCTCAGCTCCTTCTTTACCACGACAGACCGATGCAACGTCCGCATCACAGCAGACGCTGCACCGATCCGCCTGTCGTCTCTCGCTCCCTCCTGCCCTCATTCGTGAACAAGACCCCAAGATACTTAAACTCCTCCACTTGGGGCAAGATCTCCTCCCCGACCCGGAGTGGGCACTCCACCCTTTTCCGACTGAGGACCATGGTTTCAGATTTGGAGGTGCTAATTTTCATCCCAACCGCTTCACACTCGGCTGCGAAACGCTCCAGTGAGAGTTGGAGAGCCCTGTTTGAAGGAGCCAACAGTACCACATCATCTGCAAAAGCAGAGATGCAATACTGAGGCTACCAAAACAGACCCCCTCAACGCTTCGGCTGCGCCTAGAAATTCTGTCCATAAAGGTAATGAACAGAATCGGCGACAAAGGCAGCCTTGGCGGAGTCCAACCCTCACTGGAAACGATTCCGACTTATTGCCGGCAATGCGAACCAAACTCTGACCTCGGCAGTATAGGGACCGAACAGCCCGTATCAATGGGCTCGGTACCCCATACTCCCGAAGCACCCCCCACAGAACTCCCCGAGGGACACGGTCAAACGCCTTCTCCAAGTCCACAAAACACATGTAGACCGGTTGGGCGAATTCCCACATACCCTCGAGGACCCTGCTAAGGGTGTAGAGCTGGTCCACTGTTCCACGGCCGGGACGAAAACCACACTGCTCCTCCTCAATCTGAGGCTCGACTTCCTGACGGACCCTCCTCTCCAGCACCCCTGAATAGACCTTACCAGGGAGGCTGAGGAGTGTGATTCCTCTGTAGTTGGAACACACCCTCCGGTCCCCCTTTTAAAAAGAGGGACCACCACCCCGGTCTGCCAATCCAGAGGCACTCTCCCCGCTGACCACGCGATGTTGCAGAGGCGTGTCAACCAGGACAGCCCCACAACATCCAGAGCCTTGAGGAACTCCGGGCGGATCTCATCCACCCCTGGGGCCTTGCCACCGAGGAGCATTTTAACCACATCGGTGACTTCAACCACAGAGATAGGAGAGCCCACCTCAGAGTCCCCAGACTCTGCTTCCTCCAAGGAAGGCGTGCTGGTGGAGTTGAGGAGGTCTTCGAAGTACTCCGCCCACCGGCTCACAACGTCCCGAGTCGAGGTCAACAGTGCCCCATCCCCACTGTACACAGTGTTAGTGGTGCACTGCTTCCCCCTCCTGAGACGTCGGATGGTGGACCAGAATTTCCTCGAAGCCGTCCGGAAGTCGGCTTCCATGGCCTCACCGAACTCTTCCCATGCCCGAGTTTTTGCTTCGACGACCACCGAAGCTGCATTCCGCTTGGCCAGTCGATACCTGTCAGCTGCCTCTGGTGTCCCACAGGCCATAAAGGCCCGATAGGACTCCTTCTTCAGCTTGACGGCATCCCTTACTGCTGGTGTCCACCAGCGAGTACGGGGGTTGCCGCCACGACAGGCACCAACCACCTTACGGCCACAACTCAGATTGGCCGCCTCAACAATAGAGGCACGGAACATGGTCCATTCGGACTCAATGTCCCCCGCCTCCCCCAGGACATGGGAAAAGCTCTGTCGGAGGTGGGAGTTGAAACTCCTTCTGACAGGGGATTCCGCCAGACGCTCCCAACAAACCCTCACAATACGTTTGGGTCTGCCAGGTCGGACCGGCATCTTCCCCCACCATCGGAGTCGACTCACCACCAGGTGGTGATCAGTTGACAGCTCCGCCCCTCTCTTCGCCCGAGTGTCCAAGACATGCGGCCGCAAATCCGATGATACAACCACAAAGTCAATCATCGAACTGCGGCCAAGGTGTCCTGGTGCCAAGTGCACATATGGACACCCTTATGTTTGAACAAGGTGTTCGTTATGGACAATCCGTGACGAGCACAGAAGTCCAATAACGAAACACCACTCGAGTTCAGATCAGGGGGCCGTTCCTCCCAATCACGCCCCTCCAGGTCTCACTGTCGTTGCCCACGTGTGCATTGAAGTCCCCCAGCAGAACAAGGGAGTCCCCAGCAGGAGTACTCTCCAGCACACCCTCCAAGGACTCCAAAAAGGGTGGGTACGCTGAACTGCTGTTGGGTGCGTACGCACAAACAACAGTCAGGACCCGTCCCCCCACTTGAAGGCGGAGGGAGGCAACCCTCTCGTCTACCGGTGTGAACCCCAATGTACAGGCACTGAGCCGGGGGGCAATGAGTATGCCCACACCTGCTCTGCGCCTCTCCCCGTGGGCAACTCCAGAGTGGAAGAGAGTCCAACCCCTCTCGAGAGAGCTGGTACCAGAACCCAGGCTGTGTGTGGAGGTAAGTCCGACTATATCCAGTCGGAACTTTTCTACCTCGCACACCAGCTCGGGTTCCTTCCCTGTAAGAGAGGTGACATTCCATGTCCCTAGAGCTAGCTTCTGCAGCCGAGGATCGGACCGCCAGGGTCCCCGCCTTTGGCTGCTGCCCAGCTCACATTGCACCCGACCCCTTTGGCCCCTCCCATGGGTGGTGAGCTCATGAGAAGGGGACCCACGTTGCCTCTTCGGGCTGAGCCCGGCCGGGCCCCATGGGAGCAGGCCCGGCCACCAGGCGCTCGCCAACCGGCCCCACCCCCAGGCCTGGCTCCAGAGGGGGGCCCCGGTGACCCACGTCCGGGCAAGGGAAACTGGGTTCCAATTAATTTTGTCATCATAAGGGGTTTGGTGAGCCGTGCTTTGTCTGGTCCCTCACCTAGGACCTGTTTGCCATGGGTGACCCTGCCAGGGGCATAAAGCCCCAGGCAACTTAGCTCCTAGGATCATTGGGACACACAAACCCCTCCACCACGGTAAGGTGACGACTCACGGAGGGGAACAATTTAGCAGAATTACACAAATAGTTTGTTCATGAGTTTCGGCTTGTTTTTCATGTGTTAAAGATTTGTCTTGCATCAGGACTGCGTGTATGGCAGAAGGGGTGTTCACACGGCAACTTTTACTCTGGTGTAGCACCGGAACTGCCCCACGGAGAGCGTTCACACGTTCAAAGTAATACCGGTATAGCCCCTGAAAACAGCTTAAACCAGAGCAAATTTAACCCCGCTCAGGAGGTGGTTTAAAAATTTACTCCGGAGTAAATGCTAGTTTGCGGGGCAGCACCGATATAAAATTGGACGTGTGAACGCTACAGGGGTAGACTCGCTACAATGCGTGAGAAGAGTTGATTACATACGGGGATTGAATGCGTTGCTTTCATGCTTTGTTGTACTTAGTCACCATCCGACTACATCTCTCAAGCCCAAATGACATCCTGATGTCACTGCTGTAGATCTTGGTTGTGTGGATCATAAAGTCTATGTCCCTTTCTCCTTTTCTGAGGTGGTATCCATAGCCAGTCTTGGCGATTACTTGGCTTAGGGCAGAGGTGTCCAAAGTTGGTCCTGGAGGGCCGCTGTCCTGCCTGTTTTCCAGCTCTCCCAGCTGTAACACGCCTGATTCAAATGATCAGCTCATCAACCAGCTCTGGAGCAGCATTAGAACAATCCTGATGATGTGAATCAGGTGTGTTGCTCCTGGGAGAGCTGGAAAACAGGCAGGACAGCGGCCCTCCAGGACCGACTTTGGACACCCCTGGCTTAGGGGGTTCAGTCCAAAGCAGAACAGCAGTGGGGAGAGTGCATCGCCTTGGTATACGCCACATTTGATGGACACTTGGGTAAGTGGCTTGCCACTGGCTTCAAGTGTGGTTTTCCACATCCTCATCGAGTTCGCAACGAAGGCTCTTAGGGTCCTGTTCACCTTATACAACGCCAAGCATTCAGTGATCCATGTATGTGGCATTGAGTCATAGGCTTTCTTGTAATCAATCCAGGCTGTGCACAGGTTGGTATGTCAGGAACTGCAGTCTTGTGCGACTGTTCTGTCAACCAGGAGCTGATGTTTGGCTCCTCTGGTATCTCTACCAATGCCCTTCTGTGCTTCGCTCATGTATTGATCCATGTGTCCACTTATCTTAGCCGCAATGATGCCTGACATGAGCTTCCATGTTGTGGAGAGACATGTTATTGGCCGATAGTTGGATGGGACTGCACCCTTTGAGGGATCCTTCATGATCAGGATGATTCGCCCTTCGGTTAGCCATCCTGGGTGAGTCCCATCCCTCAGCAACTGGTTCATTTGTGCTGCTAGGCGCTCATGGAGTGCTGTAAGTTTCTTTAGCCAGTAGATGTGGACCATGTTCGGGCCTGGTGCTGTCCAGTTATTCATATCTGAGACTCTTTCCTGTATGTCTGCCACTGTTATGGTAACTGGGTTCTGTTCAGGGAGACTGCTGTGCTCCTCTCTCAGAGTCACCAGCCATTGTGCACTGCCGTTATGTGTGACATCCTTCTCCCATATGCCTTTCCAGTACCTTTCAGTTTCCAGTCTTGGTGGATGTAGCGGTCTCTCACTCTCTCTCTCTCTCTCTCTCTCTCTCTCTCAGTGCTTGACTGAGTACCAGTGTAATTTAATAATAGGTCTCTCAAAATTATTTAAGGTGTACCGCCTTCATTGGATTATAAAACCCTTGCTGAGCATTTGCACTATTTGCAATGGTTGTACAAGTATCAAATTGAGAATGTCAGTTAGGGAATAGCCCAGCAGCTCGACACATATCACCATTGCACCCATCTATTCTTGTCTATTTTTCCTCTCTTTCACTCATTTCCTGACTTGGGTTCTTTCAGTCATCTGGTATTACAGCTCGCAAAGATACAGATGCAGTTCAATGTCCTGCATTTATTTCCCTCTGCTGCTGGAAGTGCATTCCTCTTGTTTCCTTCCCTCCCCTTTCTTGATAGTGGGAGATAGACTGCATCCTTTCATTACTTATCTCTGTCTCCCCCCACATCACAAGACCTTAAAGGTCCCCTCCAGTTGACAAATTAAATTAATCGTATGAAAACCGGTGACCTTCGCTGATCGTCGTTCATATACAGGATACGTCAGCAAACACAAATCCAGCAAACATTCAAACAGCTTCTTCCCTCATCCCAACCCCTCCCAAATACACAAAAACGTTCCCAAATGTTTCAGGGCTTGTAAGATGGCGGTTGTGGGGCCTGAGTAAATACCGCCACTTGATAATATAGTTTATTCCTTTGTTCACTCTGGCTACACAAAGAATTTGGTGTCCAGTTCTGCGTCACACTAAGGCTATGTTCACAATAGCACTCAATTCAGATTATTTTTTATTTTGTATTTTTTTGTAGTTTATATATAGATTATTTGTTTTTTGTGTATTAGCCCATATTTACACACAATAAATCAGGTATGGCAGGAATCACGAACAGTATATGTGTAAGGACTCTTCTTTAGGAGTCTTGATTTTATCGAGAATACCTTTAATTTTGAATATTTTACCTGTAACATTTTCTATGTGACATTTCCAGCATAATGTAGCATCAATTACAACGTCAAGAAAAAAATAGTAATACTGTAGTCAAAAAGTAATTTAATTTCCTCTTTTTATTTCAATAGAGTTGTCAATCATTTTGACTTGGTGTTTCATTTGTGTGGTGCCAAAGCTGATAGACTTTGTTTTATTTCATTTCAAAGACAATTTATTTGGATCAAACTAGTTCTTTCATACATTTCATTATTTTTCCGCACTTGTCAGAGGCTGCTCGAGATTTTCTCCAGAACAATATATACCGTATTTTCTGCACTATAAGGAGCTTCGGATTGTAAGGTGCACCTTCAATGAATGGCCTATTTTAACACTGGTTTCATATATCTCCACTAGATGGTGCTATACTGAAGGGAATACAATACAATATACCGTATTGGCCCGAATATAAGACGGTGTTTTTTGCATTGAAATAAGACTGAAAAAGTGGGGGTCGTCTCATATTCGGGGTCTAGACGTTATACCCATTCACGACGCTAGATGGCGCCAGATATCATTGAAGCGAATGCTGAACTTGACTCCCCAGGCCAAAGCGAACCCCTGTCACGAAGAATAAAAAATAAAATAGCGGTAGCATGAAGAAGAAAAATAAAAAATAGCGGTGAGAAATAAAAGAGAAGAAAATAATCAAAGAGATAACATAAAATGGAGAAACGTAGCGACAATCTGGAGAAAAGTGGCCAGGTTAACCGGCAGCTGAGGAGACATTATTCAGATTCAGATTCAGAAAACTTTATTTATCCCCGTGGGGCAATTAGGGTTATGATGTAATTTACATTTCAAAAACCAGAAGCCATTCATTTACGAATGTGATTGCACTTTAGTTTACATATTTAAATGTTCAGATATTAAGATTTGAATGATGCAAAATTATCTGCTTTTTCTCTCAAATATATTGTTATTCAATCGCAGGGCACACAACACAACCATCCGCGCTCACACTCACAACTAGGGACAATTTGGAGTGGTCAATCAGCCTGCCATGCATGTTTTTGGAATGTGGGAGAAAACCGGAGAAAACCCACACAGGTACGGGGAGAACATACAAACGCCACACAGGAAGGCAGGAGCCCGGAATTGAATCCATATATCAGCATTATATGGTTCCCCTTTCTGTTGTGGCCCATGCCGGGCAGCACTCCTCCATTGACACATTTCAAGCACTCATTACGATGAGAAGAAGAGGAAGACCTGTCTCTCTTTCTCTTGGTTCCATTTTTTTTTCTCCAGATACCAAAGGCAAACCTGCCCATCTTCGCCCGCACCGCAAATACAGTATAAATTACGTGTGATTATTTATGTTTTTATTTAGTCCCCAAACATCATCTTTTCTTTTGTAGGAGACTGGACTGTCTCAGAGTTGTTTGTGTAGTTTGTTCCTTTGTTGTGTATTCACAATCCCCACATATAATTTATTTTGTGATTTCCTCTCTTGATTTTCGGTTTGGCGCATTATATGTTTGCTTTTCTGAGTGTCATTGAAGTCATCGTTGATTTACGTTTTCGGGGGCGGTCTTGAACACCTCTCGAGCAGAAGGCACAGAGACCGAGAAGGAGAAGGACGTGCCTGTACAGCAATTGCATGAGTTGTGTATGTTTTAAAAAGAACCAACACGACAGCTCTTTGTTTTCTATTGTTTTGCACCGCTGCAGAAACTGCCGTGTGACCGCAAGTGGGGCTGCACCGGTGCTACGCCGGAGTTCACACGCTCAGCGGCTTTGTACGTGTGACCAAATTTGCTCCGGTGTAAAATATATTGCAACAAAATACATCAGTGCAGCACCGAAGCAAATGTGTGCCGTGTGAACACCCCTATAATCAACACTTTATTACGCGATATCTCCGAACACAACCAGCTGCACACTGACTGTAACATTAGATACGGATGACAGCAGTAAATTTCTCTACCGCACACATTTTACATATGCACAGATTGTTCACCATACGCATAATAACTTTCCTTTCTCGGCTAAGCACGCCTATGTGGCTTTTACGTGTTCTTCATGTGCTTGTCTTCTCCATTTTGCTATATGTGCCCTGCAATTGACCCCTCCGTGAGCCGTCACCTTACCGTGGTGGAGGGGTTTGTGTGTCCCAATGATCCTAGGAGCTAAGTTGCCTGGGGCTTTATGCCCCTGGCAGGGTCACCCATGGCAAACAGGTTCTAGGTGAGGGACCAGACAAAGCACGGCTCAAAGACCCCTTATGATGATTAAAATGAATGGATCTAAGTTTCCCTTGCCCGGACGCCGGTCACCGGGGCCCCCCTCTGGAGCCAGGCCTGGAGGTGGGGCTCGTTGGCGAGCGCCTGGTGGCCAGGCCTACACCCATGGGGCCTGGCCGGGCTCAGCCCGAAGAGGCAACGTGGGTCCCCCTTCTCATGGGCTCACCACCCGTGGGAGGGGCCAAAGGGGTCGGGTGCAATGTGAGCTGGGCAGCGGCCAAAGGCGGGGACCCTGGCGGTCCGATCCTCGGCTGCAGAAGCTAGCTCTAGGGACATGGAATGTCACCTCTCTTACAGGGAAGGAACCCGAGCTGGTGTGCGAGGTAGAAAAGTTCCGACTGGATATAGTCGGACTTACCTCCACACACAGCCTGGGTTCTGGTACCAGCTCTCTCGAGAGGGGTTGGACTCTCTTCCACTCTGGAGTTGCCCACGGGGAGAGGCGCAGAGCAGGTGTGTGCATACTCATTGCCCCCCGGCTCAGTGCCTGTACATTGGGGTTCACACCGGTAGACGAGAGGGTTGCCTCCCTCCGCCTTCAAGTGGGGGGACGGGTCCTGACTGTTGTTTGTGCGTACGCACCCAACAGCAGTTCAGCGTACCCACCCTTTTTGGAGTCCTTGGAGGGTGTGCTGGAGAGTACACTCCTGCTGGGGACTCCCTTGTTCTGCTGGGGGACTTCAATGCTCACATGGGCAACGACAGTGAGACCTGGAGGGGCGTGATTGGGAAGAACGGCCCCCCCGATCAGAACTCGAGTGGTGTTTCATTATTGGACTTCTGTGCTCGTCACGGATTTTCCATAACGAATACCTTGTTCAAACATAAGGGTGTCCATATGTGCACTTGGCACCAGGACACCCTTGGCCGCAGTTTGATGATTGACTTTGTGGTTGTATCATCGGATTTGCGGCCGCATGTCTTGGACACTCGGGCGAAGAGAGGGGCGGAGCTGTCAACTGATCACCACCTGGTGGTGAGTCGACCCCGATGGTGGGGGAAGATGCCGGTCCGACCTGGCAGACCCAAACGTATTGTGAGGGTTTGTTGGGAGCGTCTGGCGGAATCCCCTGTCAGAATGAGTTTCAACTCCCACCTCCGACAGAGCTTTTCCCATGTCCCGGGGGAGGCGGGGGGCATTGAGTCCGAATGGACCATGTTCCGTGCCTCTATTGTTGAGGCGGCCAATCTGAGTTGTGGCCGTAAGGTGGTTGGTGCCTTTCGTGGCAGCAACCCCCGTACTCGCTGGTGGACACCAGCAGTAAGGGATGCCGTCAAGCTGAAGAAGGAGTCCTATCGGGCCTTTATGGCCTGTGGGACACCAGAGGCAGCTGACGGTTATCGACTGGCCAAGCGGAATGCAGCTTCGGTGGTCGCCGAGGCAAAAACCCGGGCGTGGGAAGAGTTCGGTGAGGCCATGGAAGCCGACTTCCGGACGGCTTCGAGGAAATTCTGGTCCACCATCCGACGTCTCAGGAGGGGGAAAAAGTGCACCACTAACACTGTGTACAGTGGGGATGGGGCACTGTTGACCTCGACTCGGGACGTTGTGAGCCGGTGGGCGGAGTACTTCGAAGACCTCCTCAACTCCACCAGCACGCCTTCCTTGGAGGAAGCAGAGTCTGGGGACTCTGAGGTGGGCTCTCCTATCTCTGTGGTCTAAGTCACCGATGTGGTTAAAAAGCTCCTCGGTGGCCCCAGGGGTGGATGAGATCCGCCCGGAGTTCCTCAAGGCTCTGGATATTGTGGGGCTGTCCTGGTTGACACGCCTCTGCAACATCGCGTGGTCAGCGGGGAGAGTGCCTCTGGATTGGCAGACCAGGGTGGTGGTCCCTCTTTTTAAAAAGGGGGACCGGAGGGTGTATTCCAACTACAGAGGGATCACACTCCTCAGCCTCCCTGGTAAGGTCTATTGAGGGGTGCTGGAGAGGAGGGTCCGTCAGGAAGTCGAGCCTCAGATTGAGGAGGAGCAGTGTGGTTTTCGTCCCGGCCGTGGAACAGTGGACCAGCTCTACACCCTTAGCAGGGTCCTCGAGGGTATGTGGGAATTCGCCCAACCGGTCTACATGTGTTTTGTGGACTTGGAGAAGGCGTTTGACCGTGTCCCTCGGGGAGTTCTGTGGGGGGTGCTTCGGGAGTATGGGGTACCGAGCCCATTGATGCGGGCTGTTCGGTCCCTATACTGCCGAGGTCAGAGTTTGGTTCGCATTGCCGGCAATAAGTCGGAATCGTTTCCAGTGAGGGTTGGACTCCGCCAAGGCTGCCCTTTGTCGCCGATTCTGTTCATTACCTTTATGGACAGAATTTCTAGGCGCAGCCGAAGCGTTGAGGGGGTCTGTTTTGGTAGCCTCAGTATTGCATCTCTGCTTTTTGCAGATGATGTGGTACTGTTGGCTCCTTCAAGCAGGGCTCTCCAACTCTCACTGGAGCGTTTCGCAGCCGAGTGTGAAGCGGTTGGGATGAAAATTAGCACCTCCAAATCTGAAACCATGGTCCTCAGTCGGAAAAGGGTGGAGTGCCCACTCCGGGTTGGGGAGGAGATCTTGCCCCAAGTGGAGGAGTTTAAGTATCTTGGGGTCTTGTTCACGAATGAGGGCAGGAGGGAGCGAGAGATCGACAGGCGGATCGGTGCAGCGTCTGCTGTGATGCGGACGTTGCATCGGTCTGTCGTGGTAAAGAAGGAGCTGAGCCAAAGGGCGAAGCTCTCAATTTACCGGTCGATCTACGTTACAGCCCTCATCTATGGTCACGAGCTATGGGTCGTGACCGAAAGAACGAGATCCCGGATACAAGCGGCCGAAATGAGTTTTCTCCGCAGGGTGTCCGGGCTCTCCCTTAGAGATAAGGTGAGAAGCTCGGTCATCCGGGAGGGGCTCAGAGTCGACCCGCTTCTCCTCCACATCGAGAGGAGCCAGATGAGGTGGCTTGGGCATCTGATTCGGATGCCTCCTGAACGCCTCCCTGGTGAGGTGTTCCGGGCATGTCCCACGGGGAGGAGACCCCGAGGACGACCCAGGACACGCTGGAGAGACTATGTCACCCAGCTGGCCTGGGAACGCCTCGGGATCCCCCGGGGAGAGCTGGAAGAAGTAGCTAGGCAGAGGGAAGTCTGGGCTTCCCTGCTAAAGCTGCTGCCCCCGCGACCCGGCCCCGGATAAGCGGTAGAAGATGGATGGATGGATGGATGGATGCCCTGCAATTGAGCGCTGAGCAGGCCAAGTTTTACTGCCCCTTTTGCTCCAAACCGGCTTTGATAGCTTCTAACTCTCTAGTGACTGACAATAATGAGGACAAGAGTTAAATATAGGGATGGAAGTTTCCATCTACATCTTGTTTTTTGTTTTGTTTTTTAACCAAAAATGTGGTTGAACGCCATACTGTCTGCTTTGTCCGTTCAATACCAAGTTAATGCTGTGCCTTTTTTCCCTTTGTATATTGGTGTTTGCGAGACTTCATTTGCATATTTTCAGTTACACTCATTTCCTTTAGAAAGTACAACAACCGTTTGGGGTGGGGAAAGTCTGTGCTCCTGTGGTTTTCTTCACACTTCACTGTGAGTGGGCGTAATGTGAATCGTGAGACTCAGTTTCTTGTTTTTTTTCTCTTAACCATACATACGGGAAATGGTTGACAAATTATATGATGTCCTTAATCTGAACTACTAAACTGGATCCTCCACAGATAAACAACAACTGGCAGTGACGGTCATCATCTATGAGTGTGCTATCATGATGGAAAATTTGAGTCTTTTATAGTTACAGTCAGTACACAATGGTATCATTGTATCAATATGAACACAGCCTTCCTTATTAGGTTTTCATCCAACACGCCTCTTTGCAAATTGAATTTACTGCCTGTCGCCTGGTGGCCCATATCCTGCAACAGCAACACAAGAGTATCACGCAAGGCCAACTGCGATGTGTGTCAGAAACCTTCTAGGACTGGTATTCCTCATCTCTACTGTATCTATAGAGCACTTTCAAACAGCCACCACTGCATACAAAGTGCTGTACATGGAGCACCTAACATACACACAACAATAAAGCCACAAATCAGTAACAAAGATGGTAAATGGCACCAAACTTCCAAAAGACATATCTCAAATCCAAGCAACGAACTACAAATTTTCCTCCTTCAAACCAAAATGTATGATTACAAAATGTTGACACATTTTAATTAGCAAACGGGCACTGTAGCAATCTACATAACTTTTGGTCGCCGATTTCGATTGTACATGATCTGAGTTTACATTGTTGCGCATTTCATGAACGTATTGTGACTTTGTACAGTAAGCAACGTGAAGTTTCATGCCTCGTAATGAGTAGTTAATGTGCAGCAATTGATTAGACAAAAACAATATTAAACCAAATCAAAAATATACACTATAAATAAATAATGGATAACATACTCATTTGAATTTCCTCTCTCCGTATTGTTTGGATAGTTTATAATGGCTTCAAGGAAACTACCGCATTTTCCGGACTATAAATCACATTTTTTCTTCATTATTTTGGCCAGGGATGCGATTTATCCTCTGAAATGATTAACATGTTATTTTCACATTGAACCGCAAGATGGCGCTCTAACACACACAGAGGATGAAGGTTTCATTGGATTTCGTGACACCCACATTCACACCTAGGGACAATTTAGAGTGTTCAATCAGCCTGCCATGCATGTTTTTAGAATGTGGGAGTAAACCGCAGGACCCGAAGAAAACCCACGCAGGCCCGGGGAGAACATGCAAACTCCACACAGGGAGGCCGGAGCTGGGATTGAACTCGGCACCTCTGCACTGTGAAGTCGACATGCTAACCACTGGACTACCGGGCCGCACAGTCATTTTCACTTACATCAATTTCTTGGATCATGTATTTTATTTGGCTTCCTCCGTCTTTCATTTTGATCACTTTTACCCTCTCTTTCAGCGTCAGAGCACTTGTCTTAGGTGCTTGACATCCAAAGGTCCGTTTTGTAGCCATTTTAACAATGCATGCTCCGTCTTGCCACACTGTTAGCAATCCATATTAGTCTCATTTTTGAGCATCTAGTCCAGTAATATAGCGCAATTGACTGCACTGAATGAGACCTCTATGTTGAATAATCAGCAATGTGAAATTAATGCAAGTACTGTCATGTAAATCTTTTGTCATCAGATTTTATGTCATGTTTCGGTTTGTGACCAACAGGTGGCACTGTAGGGCTCTCCCTGCAGCTGCACACCTGTTGGTCATTATGTCGTTATGTAATTGTTTAAAAGGACTCCCAGCACGTTGTGCTGTGCACAACCACTCAGTGTCGGGTCATTGTTTGCTTGCAACTGCCATGTTTGTTTCTGTCATGGTTCTGTTCCTGGTAGTTTTTTTGCCACATTCATGGTTTTGTTTTGGTACTTTGGATTCCTTGTGTTCTTGGAACTTTGTTTAGGATTTAGTTTTCTGTGTTTTAATACAATTGGTCAAGTGCACCCTGCTCCTCCCTCCTGCCTGCTTTTTGGGGTCCTCCACCACCACGCTTTGTGACATTTTTGGGGGGAAATTTGTCTTATGAGCAAGCCATGAAACAGTAGGGTCGATTAATGATATGTTTCCATGCACCACAAAAATGCTCTTTTCCTTGTTTGGGCATCTGCTTGTTTTCCAGACTCTGGACTAAGCAAGCAGCCAGCTGCTGCGGACGCTCACTGTCGAGCAAAGTGGATGACAGCAAATAGTCAGTAACATTAGACCCTTGAGTTCCAACCCACTGGTTGTCTTCAATTCCCGCTCCGGCCTCCCTATGTGGCATTTGCATGTTCTCCCCGGGCCTGCGTGGGTTTTCTCTGGGTACTCCGGTTTCCTCCCACATTCCAAAAACATGCATGGCAGGCTGATTGAGCACTCGAAATTGTCCCTAGGTGTAAGTGTGAGCGGGGATGGTTGTTCGTCTCTGTGTGCCCTGCGATTGGCTGGAAACCGATTCAGGGTGTCCCCCGCCTACTGCCCGAAGACAGCTGGGATAGGCTCCAGCGACCCTTGTGAGGATAAGCGGATCGGAAAATGAATGGATGGATGGATGGTTGTCTTCCGAATGAAAGCTTGGCTTCCCACGTGAGCAGAAATCTGGATGAAACTGCCCTTAAAATGAACCGATGTCAACATGGCAAGAAATAATGGGGGAAAAAACATCTTCATCGTCTTTAATTTTTGATGTTTGGGGTATTTGTAGCCGAATCACCCACAGATATATTATTAAGACACTTGGAAACTGTTTTAAATTGTGAAACAAACATATGTCTCCTGCAATACCAACATCTCTAGCTGCTAGAAAGGTAGGTGGATGTGAAATATATACGCAGCAACGTTTTGAATTATTCTGATTTACCAATGTGATGTATTTGGATTTTTTTCTTCTATTTTGTTTTTTTTGTTTCATGGTCTGAGTGAATTCCCAGAAGAGGAAATAGTTCTGCGTAATCAACGGTCACTCAAGTATGTTTTTTCTTTCACATCCAAAAAGATTCCCGAGAGCAGCTGTTGCGGCAGCGTTCCAGGAAGTTGGAAGAGAAGTGGCTGAAAAAGTCATGTGAAACTGGGCGTCAGTTACACAAGTATGAGATTACATGAATCTGATCAAAAAATGTCTATTCATGAACAAGTGAAGAGCTTGTTGTCCCGGAAAAACCAGCGCACACACACACCGTGATACAATCAGTCAAACAGACAACAACCAAAATGGCTCATCCGCACAGCATGTTTGAAAGTATTTAGTTTACGCCCACTGCCAAGTGAATTAAACTGTGCCCAAATGAGTGAATTAATCGTGTGATTAACGATACACTTTATCAGAGCTTTTTCCATGCAGTGCCACATTTGTGGGTGTGCACTGGAGTATCAGTCACTCTGACGTTTTCATAATTGCTCTTACGAGATCATTTTTCCTTAAATAGGAGCAGAACTTCAGAGGCCATTCCTGTAACCTTATGCACTGAGTTTTGGCTCTTGAAAACAGCATATGCAAATAAAAATGCATTGTATTGAATTGAATTGAATTGAATTGAATACAACTTTATTGTCAAATGTGCTGTACGTATGTGTAACATACAGCACAGATGAAATTCCTTCCCCCTCAACAATTGTATTGTATTGCTTTTTGAAAGCAGAAGAAAAGAGGACACATTCATGTTTCATTCAAATGACAGCAAATTTGGCAGACATCCAGTTTGCATTCTCTCTCTAAAAGTTACTGTGGTGTGCAGATGTCAAAATTCATTGATTAAGCGACAACGACTTTATTATCGTTGACATTAAAATTGTCCGAATTCTCTGATTTCAGCTTCTCGGCAGTAATTCTCCTCTGATTTCTGTCGTCTTTCATGAAAGCTGATTCATGTTCACGTTTCATCAAAAGAAGACATTTGCAAACATCTGCTTTTACTTTGGAGAAACCAGAAACAGTTTCAAAAAGGTTGGTGAATACAACATCAATCCCTCTTGTGTAATATTGCTTCACTTTTGTTGAGTTTTTTTTTAACCCTTTTCGGGACAGCGGTTACTACAGTGGACAGCTTATCATTTTATCAGGATACAGGGTCCATGAAAGGGTTAGTCACTAAAGCATACCTGTTCACATTGACGTAAAAGCACTGAGCACATTATGTTCAAGTGGTTTAGTCGGCACATGAGAAGTTTGGTCTTAATTAGCTGACGAAAACAAAGCTCCAAAGGCGTTTTTGTCCTCAATTACGAAAGCTGAACATATGGAAGCAATTAACTGGTCTTTTACCCTCAAGACATGTTCTTCCTTGATACTATTGCAGTGACTCACTGGTCTACAATGACGATTTTAACCCTGTGAGCGAGCTGAACAACCAACATGAGGGAACCTTGATGAAAAATTTGCCTTCCCATCTTGAGTGAGAATCACGTATATACAAAGTTGCCATGATATGAATGAAGTAAAGGTTATCATTCCACCGATTACAAGAAGTGAAAGGTTATGTTGTTTATCACCAGTTTGATAAATAATCCAAGGTGACACGTAAACGCCAATCTTGACCAAAAAAAAAAAGATTCAATTGGAGAAACGTACACGAAATACAACAGATAAGATGTTTCGCAGGCCTGAGGTTTAGAAATCTGAAGTGCTTGGCCTGTGTTTCTGGAATCAGACGGAGAGGGAAGGCATGCAGGGAGAACAAGCACTTACGAGAAGCATGGCGGAATATAAAGTGTGATGTTAAACAGGGAAATTACCTCATAAACATCTAAAGGGCACAGACTCTGACTCTCTACATTTTATCCTCCTAGCGACGTCTGCGCGCGCCCTTTCAATCCCTTACGTGCCCAGAAACACATACAATGGAATCCAAGTCGGCCCTATTCATGATTGACACACTTCGGAGAATGAACCTGAGCAACAGTCACACCCTGCAGTCCGATGCTACGTGTACAGTAATTTATAGTAATTTATTTAGAGATTTACGAAGAGCTGTACAGTTCACATTCAACTTTTTGATCGGTTTGAATTTAATGGCATGTCTCTCAACCACAACAAAGTCAGGTGGGCCATGTCACACGTTTTCTGTGTTACAGTCGCATGCTCGCACCGTAATGTTAAGAAAATAGCATCCATTGACGTATCGAAAAAATTCAGCGAACTATTTGATGAACACCACGGGCCGAGTATAAACCACGTGAAAATAGCACAGTGTCAATGTGCCAACGGTGAATTCTCGGACATTGACGATATGGATATGTCAGTGTTTCAAGTTTTAAATACTTTACCTGACCTAAGATCGATTCGATTTAGATATATAGAAAAAACACAAGAAACAGTGGCAAAAACAGAAAGTTTAGACGTATTCGATGTCATGATGAAAGCAGCCCGTTCAGAAAAGTAGAAAAACAAAAAGAAGAAAACTCCAAGGTAGGTGGGTCTACAACGTGTAACTAGACAGGGTTTGAGTTCTGAAACAGTCAGAATATTTTATGGTTATTTTGTTTAAATTTTTGATGAAAAAAAAAGAAAAAGATTTTTTTTTAAAAAACATTTGTCCTACCTACCGACCCTATGCTTAAATTTCATGTTACCTGAAACACACTATCTTCTTTGTTTGGCCGTATTAGACCTTTCTCCCCTAGACTTCTTTTTCTGGGGTATTCTAAAAGAAAAAGTGTACTCGATGAAAAATTGACGGCAATGGCTATTCCATCGGGTTCGACTGAATTTTACAAAGCGCATCAAATTATGCATTGAAAATTGTGGAAATCGTGTCCACAATTCTCTATCAACATTACAGTTGAATACAATAATTTTCTTTTAAGGAGTATGTGTTTTTTTTTTTACCATCTACCAAGACACCCTCTACTTGGATAGTTTGAGAGATGCTCAGACCGCATCTAAATGTCACCGCGGCGTAGGCAGTAGGTGTAACGCAACACAGCAAAATTCAAAATGAAAGACTTGGTTCAAACTGAAACACTTTTCAGGCATCGATTTTGTACAAAATGACAGTGTATAAAAACGACACAAAGAAAGTAGGTTGAACTTACATAATGAGAACACAGAAGAGATATCAGGAAACACAAAGAGGTTCTGGGTAGCTTAATTGAACTACTTCCACAAGACCTGATTTGAGTTTTGTAGGGACTAATCAAAATATTTCTGTTCACAATGGTCAACACGCGCTAAGGTTCTTCAAAGGTACAACAAGAAACTTGCTTCACTAAATTTGATGACAAACCTGGACTCCAAGCATACCGTCATCCTGACTGGGCATCTGATGCTAGTGACAGAACAGGGGACACTTTTAGCTGAAACAAAAACGGTCCCATTGTCTCATGGAAGACTTTGAAACAATCTACCGATTGTTTTTGAGGACAATCAAGGCACCACAGCACTGGTCAAAACCCCCAGTAAAAAGGCAAAGGTGCAAACATACAGTATCAATTTAGTAGGTCAATTGTTAATAATGGCAATAAAGTTTGGAGTACCGCCCGACAGACCAGATGGTGGCAGATATTTGAACTAAATCCGCAACAAGAGATAAGTCGAATACATTTTGCCAAGTTCAAGTTGGAAAATGATGTGGGTGTCCATGCGCGCGTAGTCGAAAAGAAAGTTTTTTTCCACATGTGTTTTGTGTGGTCAAAAGAACAATGTGAGAGCAAGTGTGGGTCTTAAAATATGTTCTCTCAGGTCATCCTGGAGAAAAAGGGAAACCCACAAATTTGTGATCGTATTTAAGTAAATCATGAAAAGAGGGGTTGTTATCGAAAATAATTTTCTAGCCACTTAACTCATTACTTTTTGTCATAAATCAATCAATCAATGAAATGCAACCAAAAAACAGGGGGCTTAAGAACATTCTAAGTGGGCTTCAGACCTCCCCCCCCCCCACCCCACCCCCCACACACACACTCTTAAAACAGGCCTGACAATGCTATTGAACTAAACTTAAACAGAGACTCTGCTAATTTGAATTTACTTTTTAGTCCCCATTTTTGGCCTTTTAGAGCTATCCTATTAAAAAAAAAAAATCCTTATATCGAGATTTGATCGAACTTTAAACTTTGTGTTTCCCATCAAAAATGGAAATTGTCATCCTTTTTCTATGTGCTAGTACCCCATCGTGCCAGGAACCCAACATGGCCAGGGTTGCGAGCCCCTCACTCTTCATTTTTACAAAAGCATTGCATGCATGTCTATTTTATTTGATCATTATTATTATTATTTTTATTATCATTATTATTATTGTTGTTGTAACCAGCTGAACCATACTCGGACTTTTGTCGTGAAGGCTGCCTTGTTTAACTGGATAAAAACCTGTGGGAACATGTAGCGTGAGTGACATTTAGACCAGGAAGTGAAGGGAGGATGACATGCCTGTGAAGGCTGATAGTCTCTGAGCTGTTGTGCATGCCACCTTTCCCAACTTGATATACCCGTGATTGTCCGTAATCGTCATTGTATCCAGGGCGATATTCAGAGTACGATATCGTGGTTTGGGAATTTGAATGCTGCCGCTGGTGTGAACAGCCGTGCAGCAGGGAAGATTATTTGTGTTTTTCCGCGTGTCTCGTGTGCACCCTACATGGCGGAAAGTGTCGACAATCCACTGCTGTTGTCTATTGTTGTCTACCTTTATATACTTTTTTTTTAATCTCTTTGAAAAACTTTGCTTTATGATCCCTTAAAATTCAATAAACATCTCAGTCTTTTATTAACACTGTGCATTTTTTAAATGTTCAGTCGGGAATAAAGCCCACATAAAAAATTATTTTGTGTTCAGTCAAAGGCTTTCTACAGACACGTCTACAATTATTATTATTATTATTATTATTATTATTATTATTATTTGTTTGCATATACCGTGGGCCACAAAAAAAAATGGACGGCGATAAAGACTGGTAATGACTTTAACTCACATTAATTGAGTAGATGAGGGCGGCGATTCCAAGAGGCAGGCAGCAGCACAGCAAGGTGAAGATGGAGTAGCCCAGGTAGTCATTGACGGGGTCGTCCAGCGGACCTCGCGTCACGAACACCGCGGGCTGGACGATGACCGTATTTTGCTGAGGTGGGTACTGTTGACCTGCCGTGAACTGCTGCTGTCCGTACGGAGCACCGCCATAATTTGGCGGATATGCAGACCCCTGTAAGAGCCACGCAATATTCAATTCTACTCAAAAGTGTCAATCTTAAAAGGAAATACTGTAGACTGATGTGAGTGACTGGCACGAATTGTCACCTCGGTGAACTGTATTTCATAATTACAGGTGATAAAACCACACGCCCTGAATTGCATATGAAATCATGTAGATAAGGCAGAATCTAAGCAAATTTAAATGTTTTATATTGGTATGCATTTTTACAAGGTGAAATCTTGCTTACTTTAGTTACCGCACTAGTTTGAGATAAATGTTACTCGCGTTTAATTACAAGCAGAATAAAAAAAAAAAAAGACCGTTGAGCGATTTGTTTGATTATTCTCCAAAAGAAAAAAAAAAGACTTTGCATGTTAAAAAAAAAAAAAAAAATTTACAACGTTTGATAAAAAGTTTACAGGTGTGGCGGAAAGTTTACCTGCGGATTAGGAAGGTAACCGCCGGGTCCAGGCTGGGGGTACCCTGGCCCAGGTTGAGGGTATCCCGGGTACGGATTGTCCTGGTAATACTTCTCATTCGAAAGGGCGCTGGGGTCCATAACGGTCTGCTTTCTTAATGGAGAGCTAGGAAAATGAGCACTAAACGTCTATAACAAGGACACTATCCTTTTAAAATATATATTTTTTATATAATTATAATTTATATAATTTTGGCAACACCTCCCAAAATCCACCAGTTTGACCCAGTGGTGTCTGGAGATTTGACAAAATGAAGGCGAGGAGTGGGGTCGTCTTTCTCGGATGGTGTGCTTTTACATGAGTTAATAGCCTAGTTTCCTCTTGAGACTTTCAAAATAAAATAGATCCGTGGCCAGGAGGGCTGTGAGTGCTTGGTGGTCGGTCCGGAGCGTGAAGTGCCGCCCGTAAAGGTACATGTGCCACCGCTCGCACGCCCAGACGCAGGCAAGCGCTTCTCTCTCCCCCACCGAATACCTCTGCTCCGTGGGAGTCAGAGATCGTGAGGCATACGCCACGGGACGTTCAGTCCCCCCGTGCAGCTGGGACAGGACCGCCCCTACCGCCGTGTTGGACGCGTCGCAGGTCACCAGCGTAGGGCTATGGAGGTCGAAGTGGGCGAGCACTGGAGGGGAGGTGAGCTGTGTCTTCAGCTGGCGGACTGCCGCGGAGCACATGGGTGTCCAGGACCAGGGGGCATCCTGTTTGAGGAGTGCGCGTAGTGGCGCCGTGGTCTCGGAGTAGTGTGGAAGAAAACGCAGGTAGAACGCCGTCATGCCCAGGAATGAGGACAGCTGCGCGGGGCAGGAGGGCTCAGGCAGGCGTAGGATGGCTTCCACATTTGAGTGGAGCGGGCTGAGGCCGTCGGCATTCAGGCGAAACCCCACAAACTCGATGACCGGCGCGGAGAAAATGCATTTCTCGCCGTTCAGCGTGAGGTTGTGTTGGGCGAGCACCTCTAGAACCCTGGTAAGGCGGTCGTCGTGTGAGGCTGCTGTCGCGCCGTGCACCACTATGTCATCCAGGTACACAACCACGCCAGGGATGCCGGCGAAGATGGTGGCCATGATCTTCTGGAAGCAGCTGGGGGCGGAGCTAAGCCCAAAAGGCATGCGGGTGTACCTGAAAACGCCCATGTGTGACACAAAAGCGGTGAGGTTGCGGCTCTCTGGGTGCAGCAGAACCTGCAGGTAACCCTGGCGGAGGTCGAGCTTGGAGAAGACTGTGGAGCCGTGAAACTTGGCAGAGAGCTCTTCTGTAGTGGGCAGAGGATATTTATCTGGTATCACCGCTTTGTTCACCTGTCTGAGGTCGATGCAGGGGCGCAGGCCGCCCGTCTTCTTCCGTGCCACCACTAGGTTGGAGATCCATGGCGATGCGTCCACTCGTTCGATTATGCCAGCGTCCAGAAGTTTCTGCAGCTCGGCTGTAACATCAGCACGTAGGGCGAGGGGCAGGCGGCGGAGAGGCTGAATGACTGGAGTCACCTCCGGGTTCAGGAGCGGCTGGTGGTTGAAGGCGGTGAGGCAGCCCAGTCCAGCAAACAGCGAGGGCCAGCGGTGCAGCCAGGGCGTGGTGACGGTTAGTATGGTGGCACCCATGTTGTCTGTAATGGAGAAGCCCAGGGCACAGAACAGGTCGAAACCGAGGAGGTTGGCGCCCTTGCGGGACACCTGAAAGGTGAAAGCTGGGAGAGTTCTAGCGCCATAGCGCACGGAAAAGGTCGCAGTGCCAACCATGTCGATCTTGGTGTGTCCATAACCAAACAGGTCTTCCGTGCCAGGTTTAACAGTCATTCGTGGAAAAAGTCGCCGGACCGTGGCCTCATTCAGGAGTGACTTGGAGGCTGCGGTGTCCAGCAGCAGTGACAGACACACGCCGTCCAGCTCGACTGCGCACCACTTGAACGGCTTGCTGCAGGCGCCCACCGAGTGGATGGTGGTGGAGCCAGATGCGTTGGTTAGGTGGGGCCCGGGGTCCACAGGATTAGAAACAGAGCGGCAGACTTTAGCAAAGTGGTTCAGCCTACCACAACGTTGGCATCTTTGTCCTAGCGCCGGGCACGCGGGCGCACGTGTGCGGTGTGATGAGGAGCCGCAGTTCCCACAATGTTGCCTCATCGTGGCGCCTCGACGTCCCGCGACGTTTACCTCCGGCTCGTCGAGAGGAGCAGTGGTGTCGGGGAGTGGGGCCGTGAGAGCAACAGTACGAGATGAAAGAGGCAGATGTGGAGCGAGGTGGGGAAGGGCTGGAGCTGGGTCCGAGGCGGCTAGCCGGGATGCTAACAGGGCCGCAGACTCGAGCTGGAAAGCCATTTCCACCGCCCTAGACAGCGACGTGTCGTCCGGCGATAAAAACAGCTTCTCCCGCAGTTTAAGGTCCGTCGTGTGTTCGGCTAGCTGGTCCCTAATCATCTCGCCCTCCAGATCTCCGAACCTGCAGAGGCTGGCTAGTCCCCGGAGGTCGGCGACGTAATGGTGGACCGACTCACCGGGCCGCTGTCGACGCTGCCGGAAGATAATCCGCCGTGCCATGACGCTCTGTGGAGCAGCGAAGTGTCCGGAGAGCAATGCCACACAGTCCGAAAATTTCGTGGCCGGTCCGAGGGTGCGAAAGATGCGTTGGCCCTCACAGCCCAGGCTATGGACAAGCATTGCCCGCCTTCGCGCGTCGCTAGCGTCGGCTAGCCCGAAGGCTTCAATAAAGGTCTCGAAGGACTCCAACCAGCGGGACCACGGGACTGGCGGCTCGCCAGGCAGGGCGAGGAACGGAGGAAGAGGCGAGAGTGGAAGCTCCATCCTTGTCGCCAATGTTGTGTTTAATAAAACGCGTGGAGTCGGACTTTGTGCTCACTGTCGTTTATTGTCAGTAGCCACCTTTTATAGCAATACTTTGGCAACCGCCCACTTTACGGCCGTGACGTCACGCCGTCGTAACATGACCCTGTGGCTGTGGTTATATGCCACAGAATCATCTTTAGGTCACGAAAATGGTGCTTCTCCCCACCACAGTCACTTTAGTCACAATAACACATACACACTTTCACAAATTATAAAACCAAATTACCTTCGTATAAATTAACTAAATCTATGCATAACTCCCAGGGCCTGCGTGTTTCATCCATGCATTTCTTCAATTGACATTTAACCGTAGAACTATACTCCCCACCAATCCTGCAGATTGTGGATGGCAGGAGCAATAGTGTCTCAAACCAATATGAAACATGCATTCAATTATATCAATTACAGTACTCTGTTCACACAATATGTTCTCGATATAGGTTAAAACAGTAGGTTGTATAATGTTCCCGAACCAGAGACACCATTCCCCCTGCCAATGCGTGAGGTAATCCATGACGTAAAAAGAATCTTGGGCAAAATGGGTTCACTGTCAGTGCTGACATAAACCCCATCTGGCAATGTAGTCCTCCTTTTATCTTTGTTCATTGATTGGAATGTGTTGCCGCAGATTAAATAGAATTCAATTTGTAACATGTTATTCCGTCGCTTAGAGTCAGTAATTTCTTCCCCCCCAAAATTTAGAAGCTGCATCTTTTGTTATTTCATTATCCGCGCTTGTTGTGTGCGCTGTGCACTTACGTATCCCAATTTGATGTGGTAGCTGAACAGCATTTGTCTTTCAGATGTGATTATTTTTCTTTTTCTTCAGCCAATTCCTGACAATCTATTTATAACCAAACAAATGAACAAACAAACAAACAGACAGACAAACAAATACACACACAAGCAAACACCAGGAAGTGGTAATGATGTACCAGAGTTAAATCCTGTGCATCTTGTCAGTGTTAAATGGAATCGAAAATATAGTCATGCTAGATAAATGTTTAGTAGGTGACAAAACGTCATGTTAGTGTGCTGCAGCTCATTCATTCTGTCTTTTTTTTTTAATTACTGTCCTTGGTTAACACCACCTTGGGTGTAGTTTTCAAAAATGCCTGCCGACCTTAAAACATGCAGTCATTACAAATTTAGGATTACGAATTTAACAAAGCCAACTTCAAATTGCCCACACGTAACCCTTGAACATATACATTGATAAAGCTGGAAAACTCGTGTTAAACTAATTCAAAGGGCACAACCCAACTCAATGACAGCAGAGTTGAAAACGAATTTACACAATTTCATAACACGTGACCATCATTACACTCACATTAGCAGCCGTGATGGTTCTTATCAGTTTTCGAGAGAAATGCGCAGCTTGTGAATGTAATCTACAACACAATGTATCATAACCTGAAATTTACCGTCAAATAGCAGCATAACAGGAGCAGTTATAAAACAAATACGGTAATTAAAAACCCACAGTTATGAAACACTCATCCAAATCAAGGCCTTCACTACACTCATACATGTTCCACCTATATAACAACATCCCACATACAACCACTCATCCCACCACTTAAGACAAACAAAAAGTGTGCTTATGAATTACAAACTACCTTCTAAACATCCCGTGACCTTCTGTGTCATGCTGACTGAAACACATGATGACCTCCTTTTTTGCAGCATCACTGTGTCCAACCTCACCTGTCTGCTCCTCTTTAGTTCTGATCCTTATTCTTCTTCAGTTTACATCTTGTCTCACCACCGTTGTTATCACGAAACAAACATGACGTCATGAGTCGCACCAAGTCGCTTGTCGACACACATGGGAAGATTAATGAAGCGCGCATTCTCATCACAGACATAACTCTACAGGCAAACTAAAATATTCACCTCGCTACCACTCTCAACCAAATTAAGTATCTTCAAACTTCTAATCTCATCATCAGCCAAACCACTTAACTTCATCAAAGAACGCACCCACACACTGGCACATAAGGTGAGTTCAGGCCAACACAGTAAACCGAACATCTACGTGTCCACAATCGCACCCCCAGCCCTTTCTTTCCCAAGTCTCCTGTCTATGTCCCCCTCCCACACATACACACACAGGACATGTTTTGCGCCTGCATAGCACTCACACACATCCATCCATCCATTTTCCAAACCGCTTCATCCTCACTAGAGTCGCGGGGGGTGCTGGAGCCTATCCCAGCAGCTTCGGGCAGTAAGCGGGGGGACACCCTGAATTGGTTGCCAGCCAATCGCAGGGCACATAGAGACGAACAACCATCCACGCTCACACTCATACCTCGGGACAATTTAGAGTGCCCAACGAGCCTGCCATGCATGTTTTTGGAATGTGGGAGGAAACCGGAGCACCCGGAGAAAACCCACGCAAGCCCGGGGAGAACATGCAAACTCCACACAGGGAGGCCGGAGCTGGGATCGAACCCGGTACCTCTGCACCGTGAAGCCGACGTGCTAACCACTGGACTACCGGGCCGCCCTCACTCACACACATACACCATCAAATCAATGTCAAACAAGTCGCGCTCTCTTTCCGCATCCCTTCAAAATAAGACTTCCCTGCAACAGGAAGCAACAAGAAAACGTCCAATATACTTACAATTAAGCAAACAATATAGTCTTATACAGTTCCTATGCAATCCTGCAGGTGCACTATTTTACATTTTATTGGCTCTTTACGAACTTCCTGTCCATACACGTTAATTTCTTATCAGGATCCTTTTCATCCGCGCTTCTACCTTTTTACTGATTTGTATCCCCATTTTGAAAATTTTCGGATGAGGTAGCAAACCTCCATTCACAGTTACTCATACACTCTTTGTCACTGTTCTCTCTCACTCTCTCGTCCTCCCTCAGGCCCACACACTTGCCCCCCCCCCCCCCCCTCCCACACACACACATACACTTTCTCATTTTTTTTCACTCAGTAACACTCATTCAGAATGGTTTGGTATTTGTCGCGAATTGAACCATTCACTTTCCCTAACAATTTAACAGAAGCACTCGATACTCTTTTACAGAAGTACCTGATCCCCGATCGACATCGAAGAACAGCGTACTCGATTCTTTCAAAAGCGCTCGATCCCTTTCTTCTCAAAAGTACTTGATATGATTCCAAACAAAAGTACTCGATCCTTAATTTAGCAGAAGCACTCGATACTCTTTTACAGAAGTACCTGATCCCCGATCTGTCACGTTTGCGTGGTGGTAGTCAGAGTAGGACCCCAAAAAGCAGGGAGGCAGGGAGGAGCAGAGTGGATTGACCAAAATGTATTTAACAAAAAATACACACAGGAGTACAACGGAAAAAGCACCAAGTCGAAGTAATCAAAAAGATACCTGGAAATCACGAGGAAGCAAAGTATCAAACAAAACGATAACAGTAAACAAAACATGACAGGAGCACACATATGCTCACAGCTCACAGCTCACAATGACCCAACCAAGACTGACAGAATCCAGGGAACTAAATACAAGCAAAGTGACGAGACAACGAGAAACACCTGGACAAGACAAAAGGGTTGAGGGAGCTAATTGGTTACACACAAGGGACACTGATAACGAGAACAAGTGGCGAAAAAAAGGCACATGAGGAATCAAAACCAAACGTAACCAGACCGAAACATAACAGTACCCCCCCTCAAGGGACGGATCCCAGACGTCCCAAAGTCACCCAATGGCCGGACCGGGCGGAAACAGGGCGGGATGGCGGGACACAACACTTGCGTCATCGGGAACAGGACCGGAGGGCAACGGCAACCCTTGCCTCGCCGGGTACGGGAATGGAGGGCGACAGCAATCCTTGCCTCGCCGGGAACAGGGACGGGCGACGGCAACCCTTGCCTCGCCGGGAACAGGGACGGAGGGCGACGGCAACCTTTGCCTCGCCACGAACAGGGACGGAGGGTGACGGCAACCTTTGCCTCGCCACGAACAGGGACGGAAGGCGACGGCAACCCTTGCCTCGCCGGGAACAGGGACGGGCGACGGCAACCCTTGCCTCGCCGGGAACAGGGGACGGAGGGCGACGGCAACCTTTGCCTCGCCACGAACAGGGACGGAGGGTGACGGCAACCTTTGCCTCGCCACGAACAGGGACGGGGACGGGCGACGGCAACCCTTGCCTCGCCGGGAACAGGGGCGGAAGGCGACGGCAACCCTTGCCTCGCCGGGAACAGGGACGGGCGACGGCAACCCTTGCCTCGCCGGGAACAGGTACAGGCGACGGCAACCCTTGCCTCGCCGGGAACCGTGACGGAGGGCGACGGCAGACTTGCCTCGCCGGGGACAGGAAAGGGTGGCAGTGGGACCAGGCCTCTGGTCCTGCGGGGTCCAGTCTTGTTGGGTCATTCTGTCACGTTTGCGTGGTGGTAGTCAGAGTAGGACCCCAAAAAGCAGGGAGGCAGGGAGGAGCAGAGTGGATTGACCAAAATGTATTTAACAAAAAATACACACAGGAGTACAACGGAAAAAGCACCAAGTCGAAGTAATCAAAAAGATACCTGGAAATCACGAGGAAGCAAAGTATCAAACAAAACGATAACAGTAAACAAAACATGACAGGAGCACACATATGCTCACAGCTCACAGCTCACAATGACCCAACCAAGACTGACAGAATCCAGGGAACTAAATACAAGCAAAGTGACGAGACAACGAGAAACACCTGGACAAGACAAAAGGGTTGAGGGAGCTAATTGGTTACACACAAGGGACACTGATAACGAGAACAAGTGGCGAAAAAAAGGCACATGAGGAATCAAAACCAAACGTAACCAGACCGAAACATAACAGTACCCCCCCCTCAAGGGACGGATCCCAGACGTCCCAAAGTCACCCAATGGCCGGACCGGGCGGAAACAGGGCGGGATGGCGGGACACAACACTTGCGTCATCGGGAACAGGACCGGAGGGCAACGGCAACCCTTGCCTCGCCGGGTACGGGAATGGAGGGCGACAGCAATCCTTGCCTCGCCGGGAACAGGGACGGGCGACGGCAACCCTTGCCTCGCCGGAACAGGGACGGAGGGCGACGGCAACCTTTGCCTCGCCACGAACAGGGACGGAGGGTGACGGCAACCTTTGCCTCGCCACGAACAGGGACGGAAGGCGACGGCAACCCTTGCCTCGCCGGGAACAGGGACGGGCGACGGCAACCCTTGCCTCGCCGGGAACAGGGGACGGAGGGCGACGGCAACCTTTGCCTCGCCACGAACAGGGACGGAGGGTGACGGCAACCTTTGCCTCGCCACGAACAGGGACGGGGACGGGCGACGGCAACCCTTGCCTCGCCGGGAACAGGGGCGGAAGGCGACGGCAACCCTTGCCTCGCCGGGAACAGGGACGGGCGACGGCAACCCTTGCCTCGCCGGGAACAGGTACAGGCGACGGCAACCCTTGCCTCGCCGGGAACCGTGACGGAGGGCGACGGCAGACTTGCCTCGCCGGGGACAGGAAAGGGTGGCAGTGGGACCAGGCCTCTGGTCCTGCGGGGTCCAGTCTGGTTGGGTCATTCTGTCACGTTTGCGTGGTGGTAGTCAGAGTAGGACCCCAAAAAGCAGGGAGGCAGGGAGGAGCAGAGTGGATTGACCAAAATGTATTTAACAAAAAATACACACAGGAGTACAACGGAAAAAGCACCAAGTCGAAGTAATCAAAAAGATACCTGGAAATCACGAGGAAGCAAAGTATCAAACAAAACGATAACAGTAAACAAAACATGACAGGAGCACACATATGCTCACAGCTCACAGCTCACAATGACCCAACCAAGACTGACAGAATCCAGGGAACTAAATACAAGCAAAGTGACGAGACAACGAGAAACACCTGGACAAGACAAAAGGGTTGAGGGAGCTAATTGGTTACACACAAGGGACACTGATAACGAGAACAAGTGGCGAAAAAAAAGGCACATGAGGAATCAAAACCAAACGTAACCAGACCGAAACATAACACGATCGTCATCGAAGAACAGCGTACTCGATCCTTTCAAAAGTGCTCGATCCCTCTCTCAAAAGTACTTGATATGATTCCAAATGAAAGTACTCGATCCTTAATTTAGCAGAAGCACTTGATCCTCCTTTACAGAAGTCCCGATCGAAGACGAGGGTACTCGAATCTTTGTTCCAAAGGTGTTTGATATTTATTTTATTTTTTTAAACACCCGATCCTTTTTCTCCAATCATATTCACCGAATTAATTTCATTTTAATTGCGCATTTCACTGTTCATCCAGCCACAAGTTATCTCTTTAGAATATCAATTCAAGACGTAATTCTTACCTTGGTCTCAGCCCACAGACAGAAGATCAATTTAGAGGATAAATGTCCTCTTACCTCGTCAATTGTGGGCGCCCGATGTTCTGTCTGTTGGCCGAAACCTCAGTCCGAAATCACGTCGGGGTCACCAATTGTTGGGGGACGAGCGGCCTCCTCTCCCCCTCGTGTTCGTTAAATTTCGGACGAGGAGAATGTTGGTTCTTCAAATACAGGCTAGAGTCAATGAACAGTCGTCTTCGAAGCTTTTAATTTAGTTTACTGCAGTTTACGAATCGATTGATAATGAGAGGCGGGGAGGTACGCCTCTCAAGCAAATCCCGGAAACAAAGAAAGTAACATGTCATCTGACCCGGTGTGGCTGGAGGAAGTTGGGAGTGGTGAGGTAAGACCTGACCACCACAACCTACCATTTGGTGTGATGGCAAGTTCCAGACCCCCACTGTGCATACATCCTGTGATAAGAGGTCTTCCCAGGGGGGCTTAACAGCAACCAGGGACTTACCCAAGTTGCGGGGGACAACAGAAGACACTAACATATTCTTCAAGAAATAGACAAAAGAGAAGAATATGAGAGCACCATATGTAAAGGCACAGGGCACGTAATGAACCAACAAACATCACCCCCCGCCCCCAAAGAACTGAATCAACAAAGAAAAATAAACAACTGAACTAAATAAATCAATCAATCAATATATAAAGAAAGAAGCAAGGAAGAAAGAAAGACCTGTACATTGTTGGAGGAAAGTGGCCTTCTTTCCTCCGCGTTTTTGTTGATTTCAGATGATGAGAATGTTGGTTATCCAAATACAGGCTGCTCGATGAACAGTTTTCTCGAAGCTTTTAATAACAGAATATTCCGGACACCAATGATTTACAGACAATGGCTGCTTGATCACGAGTGTGTCGGAGGAAGGGATTCACAACATATTTATTTCATCAGAAGGGCGGTACCGAGACTATGGAGCGACCTCGAGACTTCAGTGTCTCCTAAACCGATTCTTAGCTTGTATCAAACCGTCTCCGCAAAGTCTCCAGTAAGCAGTGTATCAAGGCTAACAGGTGGCTCCAAGGACGCGCGTGGTTTACTGCAGGCATGAAATTATTATACAGGCTAGACTAAATATGGCGGAAGACACGTCTCATTGCATTATTTTAAGCAAATATTGTTAAGAAACACATAAGACGACGGCAGAGGTTTCACTAGACTAAGTATGAGCAGAAGTCACCCTTCATTATACACATACACATCTGTGAGGTGAGAGGTCCTCAAAGACACCAAACTCAAGTACTGTATATGCACTGAGTAGATCGATTGCATTTTTCTTTTTCATCAGTCTTTGTCATGTTCTGTGTTTTTGTCTTTGGTAATGTGTTCTCTCCGTCCACCATCCATCCTGGTCAAATAGTGGGCGGAGTCACAAAGATGTAGCAATTGCAATCAGGGGTGTAGTGGGCGTGGTACGCGGGGGTACGCCGTCCACCCACTTCTCCCGACGCCACATTCAATTTTTATTTGCCGTCCACCCACTTAAAAAATCCCCGAATCGCGTACACCCACTTAAAAAATCCCCACTACACCACTGATTGCAATCAGTCAGCGCCACTAGTCCCTAATAATTTTTTCAAGTGTCTTTGCTCCAAAGCGATTTTTCCTCTTGAACACCAGTTCCCCTGCCTTAGAAAATATTTGTTCATCGGGAAAAGATGAATATGAAGATGTTGTGCATAAATATTTAAGTGCCAGTAGATAAAGGTGGGTATAATCTCCATCTAATTTTCAGAGAAAAAAATCAAACTTCTTACGAGAAAAGAGTCCACATATTTGAATCAAAACTAACGGTACACAACGCCCCAGAGAGGAAAAGATTGACCTTTTTTCGTGTCAGAAGATATTATATTTCCGAGCTTGTGAACATTTTCTAGAACGGTCCATGAAGAAGCAAAGGAAAACTTCCAACACAGGTACAAGTATAATCTCCATCCAACACAACACGTCATACAGTTTGTTTCCTTGTAAGCACAATTTGGGGCAGCACATCAAAACACTTCCTGTATTTGTCACTTTTTTTTTTTTTTGCAGACTTGGCACAGTGCTGACGCACCAGTGTTGTTCGTCCCATCACTACTGTTGGAATAAATGTAATTCCGTTATCCCATATTTACTCTCTGTAACTTTAAAACCTGTTTCAGAATGAAACCTCGCAAATACCTCAAAGACAATGGGGTAGGTTGATAATGGGAGACTTGTCGCACCGGGAGAGCTCAGGCTGCTCCTCCTGTTCTAGCTTTTAAGATATCTTGTTGTTAAGTTAACGGCTTCTGATCAAATTAACTGTTGCTTGCGAGAACATAACATCAACCCAGGACACCATGTGAGGGACATCCCAAGCTGTGTTTGTGGACCATCGACATCCAGTAGGAGCCGTTTGACGACACCTCAGGAATGAACTGTGTGTTCTCACTGAAACTCTCCTTTACTGAAACTGTTGTGGAATGTGAAAATACTCCCCACACCCATTAGAAGATTGTGTATCAGGGACAACCTTCCAATAAATGCAAGGAGACAAACACGCTCTCTTCAGAGTTGCCCCGGAACCTGTCACGGTCTACATGGCAGAGCCAGCTGGAGAGCTGCTACGAGATTGTGAACCGAGACATGTTTTAGCGCTCTCTCTCTCTCTTGCAAGAAAGACAACCATGCCTGCCTCCTGAATCTTCCTGTTCCTGATGTGTTCTTAGCGTCAGATTACCAGCATTAACCTAACAACTGCAGTGTTGTCATCGTTTGTTGTTCAAGTAGAACTTAACCCCCATGCAGTAATTATCCCCAAATTGGACATTTCGGACACTTTGGACGATTTTGGACTGTTGGACAAATGGACACCACAGACAAAACAGTGAAAAATAACTCCACGAAGCTGAAATTTTGCATAGGATGTATATCTATGTCTTGGCCAATTCCCACTGAACATTTTGAGGGGTTGAAAGTGAAAAAAAATTAAAAGTGAAAAAAAATTAAAAGTGAAAAAAGTTGTTGCACATTGGAAGAGGGACATTTTTGGGACGTAATACCCTTCATGCAGCCGCTTAAAAATACTGCATGAGGGTTAAGGTTTGTGTCATTATGTTCTGTTATTTTCTGTTTCCGTTTCATCGGTGTACCAGAAGTACTCAAGGTTTTGGTTTCTCTTTTGTTTTTCTCTTTTGTGATTTTATGTTTCTTTTTTGTAAAAGGTTTTTTACTCTCCCCTAGTGATGGGTAGATAAGACCTTAAGAAGTGCATTGACACATTACACAACCGCTGTTGACACTGTATTGATACTGTGTTGGTTATTCAATAGTGACCTCTGCTGTACATGTGAAATCATTGCAGATAAACAAAATGTAAAAAAGGAAACACTTGCAGACTGTAAACCCCAAAATCGTTTCTTAAATAACATTTAAACTAAATTACTCTTTTTTTTAACTTAAAATATGATTTCATCTATGTATTATTTAATTTGCTGCATTTGTTAACTGAGCTGAGTTTTTTATGAGAAGGGTTCAAAATGTGCTTCTTTGTGTAAATACTTTAATGAGATAGCATGAAAAATATCGCAAATTTGTCTGTGATAATATTCATAGCTAGAACGTTCAACTAAGATATGAGTTTTTGTGTATCAAAGTGTTCAATCAGATGAAAAAAAAACGGATTCATTCATACATTTTTATTGAGGTACAAAAGGTTTTTAGGTATCTTTGCTTGAAGGCGGTTTTTCCTCTTGGACACCAGTTCCCCTGGAAGAACAGTTTTTTTTTTGGTTGACACAAAACTGTGTACGTGCAGTCATTCTTCATGCTGGATTGTGAAAACAGCTTGGTGATGGCGTTCCTATTTGATAGTATTTTCGAGAGAGTCACAGTCAAAACGTAAAACTTTGTTCATTTTTTTTCCTGAGTATTTGCTAGTTCGGTCAAACGTATTGCCAACGGCCGTGATGCCCAAGACCAGCCAAGAAACACACCGGCCGTTTGGGAAAATTAACATTTTCCCCAAATTCCTGATGGCCACCCTGCAACTGATTTGCGGCAGGGAGTATTTCACAAACCTTATTTTCACGATCCGTTGCGGTTGTTACTAACCAGAAATCCTCCAAATTCATAATTGGATTTGGTTTGAAAAAAGTTTTTTTTCTTTGGTGATTTATCTCTCAAAGGGTCCTGAAGGAATAAATCATTACAGAACTGAACCAAATTATGTTGTTAGGTTTTGAAAGTAAGTATTTCGTGGGTGATCTGTCAATCCCTTCATTTAGGACCATGTTCCATTCACCACCTAAAATTATATTCACTGTAGCACAATGATCTATGATTTAGTCCTTCTTTCTTCAAGTCTGCTTTTGTTTTGTGTTTGGTTATCGTAACTCTACACATTTATTAACACCGAGAGAATCCAGTGACCCTGGTGGCTATAGATTGTTGTTGTAACTTTACTTAAATCCCCGTGCCACTGAGCGGCAAACAATTGTTTTCCGAAGGCAGCGTTCATATTAGAGTTCAACAACAACAACATATCTAAAAATATATAAAAAATGCCATTACCAACTTCGCTCAAAAAACAAAAAGAGGACATGGTGGCTGACAACAGTTTCAGGCCTTTACTGTTTGGCTGTCAATGACTTCAGTGTGGCCTCACTAAAATGCCATTTTATCAGCTTGTTGGATTTTTGGCCAGAGTTGTTCCCAACCCAACCAATATTCCTTGAAATCCTTCGCGAGGTGGACGCTTTGCACTTTGCAGATGCAGAGTTTTTCTTTGCTTTCCACACTGCATTCCAGTGACCTCTCACGAACTGCATCATGACCTGCCGAGGTGAAGCCCAGAATCAATGTGATGTTTTCAATCTTTTCTTTCCACTGTCGGATGATTTTGAGAAGTAGTTCTTCAATTCTCGCTCTGATGTCTTCTTCCTCTTGTTCTTTCAGGCCTCAGTCTCAGGTTCCTTTTTCGTTTTTCATTTCTTGCATTTTTCGCTCGCCATTACATCCAGATGCTATGACGTCACGAAGGGAAGTTTCCACATCTGGAGCAACTCTTTTAGCCGGAGGAGTGGGATTCATTGCACGTCAGTTGTTTGCTTTACTCGTTTCCGTTTGGCTCCGAGCATTTTTTGTTGACAGTAGTAGATGCAGCCATTGCGCAGTTTTGGAAAGCTAGTTTGTTGGCTGTTTTTGCAAGAGCGGCTATCAAGGAAGGGAAATGTATCTCATTGAGATTCAGCATTAGTTTCTTTTTTGAGCACTACCCTGACCACTTGCCTGTGCTCAAGCTTATGTTGTGCTTCTGCAAGCAAAATCTTGAGGGTTGAGGTTACTTTCCGGGCTGACCCTCGAATATTTCGGGTGCCCTGGTCGCCATCTTTCCGACTTCTTGGCTTCCGTGTGGTCGAGTAAGTTACATAACTGAGGTAAAATAGTCACTAAGTCTGTATTGTGTCCACAACAATGGTGAACACCTGTGCTGTTGACAGTTGTTCCAATCACTCAAGTAGAGAAAATATACATATATTTTTCTGATAGCAACAGTGATTGAAAGCACGGGGGGAAAAAGCGAGCAGTTGTGTTACATAAAATGAGTACGGTAGCTATCAAATATTTGACGTGACCACTTTCCACCATCAAAACCTCAGAGGATATGCTCCTGATCACTTTAAACTAAAGGGACACTTTGACGGGATGAACATTGGCACTTACATAATAGGTTTTTTGTGTAAAAACCATGTCAGCACTAAAATTCCCCCTCCATAAAATAATCTGCAGTGATTTAAGGGCTTTTTTTGTGATGACTTTTGCCACAGATTGTCCTGCCCATTTATTTCCCCTTTTCAGCCTGTTTACGTCATAGCAGGGAGGCACGCATTGTAATATTGCTTGGTTTGTCACATTTTGTTGTCTAAAACGGTGACCAATCTCCAACAAAATTCACATCTACGTTGCTTACTCAATCTGTGAGAATTTCAACAAAAAAAGTATATACAGTATATATATATTTTGGCCGACACTAGGACCATGCTTCTCACCCAGCAGGTATACAGTAGGGGGTGTGTTTATGTGAATGTCTTTGGCGCAAATTTGTAATTGTTCAGATCCACTTGTTGGCAGTCATGGAATAAAGACATGTTCACAGCCAGTCGTGTGTGCTCCTTTAGACTGCCACAATGTATATCATATAAAGTTTTACGTTGCATTGGCATTTAACTTTAATCTATTATGTATTATTGCAATTCTAAAAACTTGATAAATGATGTTCAATGTGCCTCATTTGATGACGAGTCATCAACAAGCACGTCTCTTTGTTAGCACCTTGTAAGCTTGTAATCTAGCTTGAAAGGCTTTGATGTACAGCAAGACGAGTTTATTTCGGACACAAACAATTGAATGAATGACGTTTTTAGTGATCGACTTTTGAGACCAAAAGCAACAAACTGTATCTTCGCTGTCAGGAAAAACAGATCGTTATTTTGAATGCAGCAAACAGCCTTCACCCGTCCAGAGACAAAGTCATAAGACTTTCAGTTCTTGACACCATCAATGTCCTCCTAAGTGTACGCACTCTTTAGATAAGAAAAGATAAGAAAACCTGTATTTGTCTCACAATGGAAATTCCCAATAAAAATAAAATTACAATCAAGTAACTGACGACGTTGTTATAGCTCACTTTCGGGAACAAACTGGCTTCATTTGAACAGTCTGACTGTGACAGTTTACAAAGATATTTCCATCCATCCATCCATCCATCCATTTTCTAATCCGCTTATCCTCAGAAGCCTATCCCAGCAGTCTTTGGGCAGTAGGCGAGGTACACCCTGAACTAGTTACCAGCCAATTGCAGGGCATATGTAGACAAACAACCATTCACACTCACAATCACACCGAGAGACAATTTGGAGTGACCAATCAACCTGTCATGCATGTTTTTGGAATGTGAGAGGAAACCGGAGTACCCAGAAACAGCCCACGCAGGCACAGGGAGAACATGCAAACTCCACACAGGAAGGCCGGAGTGGGAATCGAACCTTGCACCTTTGGACTCTGAGGCTGAAGTGTAAACCAGTTGATCACCGGGCTGCCTCAAGATCTTTCCCTGCAACCAATTTCAGTTTTTCTGCATAACGACTGGTTCCAATATGTCACTCTAATGGACAGGTTTCGGAATAGGGACATTTTTCACAAAACAACACATAGGTAGACCGATAACCAATAATGCCAAGGCTCAAAATAATTTTTTTAATTCTTTGTGACTCTGTTTTGCGAATCAATGACTTCATTTGAGGAGCAACTTTCTCACTCTGACTTTTTTTTTTTTTTTGCCGGTTAATCCAAGGGACCTGAAGCAAGGGTTTGAGAGAAGAAAAAAAAGACAATAAAATGAATGAACAATTGGTCTTCTTTTTTAAATAAAATCAACAGCATTTCATTCTTAAATTCACATTGTGTTTAGCAGCAAAACCTTTGAATTGATTTAAAAAAGCCGCTGTCATGTAATTTGGAGAACCGTTATTGTACAGACCTCAAAAGTCAAAGCTTAGGACTCTATTGTGATAACAAACAAATAACATTACTGATAAATTCAAAACATTTCAGTCTATATTACTATAATTTAAACATTAGGCCATTCCTCCTCGCTGACCTATATCACAGCGGACGTTATTGTCACGAAATGTGGTGGGTGGAGGACCCCAAAAAGCAGGCAGGAAGGAGGAGCAGGTTGTACTTGACGAATTGTATTCATAAAAACACAGAAAACTAAAATCCAAAACAAACAAAGTCCCATGAACAAAAATAATCCAAAGTAACAAACAAAAACCATGGTTGAAGCCAAAAAACTAACAGCAACAGAAACATGACCGACACAAACAATGACCCGACACTGTGTGGTCGTGCCGGGAGTCCTTTTCAACAACTAATGGACCAACAGGTGTGAAGCTGCAGGTGGAGCCCTACAGTGCCACCCGTTGGCCACAAACAGAACCATGACAGTTAGACAGTACTGTAATTCCTTTTTGGTTCCATTTCACTTCCGCGTGTATGATTTTTATCTCCAGAATCACGAGAGTTATGAATTGTCCTGCTGTTTTGTAGTGCCGGACACGTCAGTCCATCCGCCATCATTCTGTCATTATTTCAGGATAATATATACTTTGTAAATATTGATTAAAAAAATACTACTGTTACCATGACACTATTATTTGGTATTATTATTATAGACTATGCAAACGCTAGCCTACTACAACAACTACTACTACTATTAATACAACAGTAACAATACTGTGAATCAGGGGTCATCAACGTGGTGCCTGCAGGCAGCAGGTAACTCCAAGGATGACGGGAGTAGCTTGCGCTTCTAAAAACTGCTCACCTGTGATGGGACTTTCCAAAGAATGTTGCAGCGGCAGGGCTCAGGAGCGGTCATCTTCCAAGCCGGAGGTTGTGGGTTCGATCTCCTACCCTTGTGACCATGTCAAAGTGTCCTTGAGCAACACACTGAACCCCTAGTTGCTCCTGATGCTACGTCATCGGTAGGTTGAATGAGAGACAGGGTTGAAGTGCTTTGAGGACGTTGTAGGTGGAAAAGAGCAATGCAAGTAAAAGTCTATTTACAACCACCGCTGTGTACAGTGCTGTATATGGAGCAAAACTATATATAAAACAAACAACAAAACAATAAGTTAATAACAAAGACAGTAGAAAGCACAAAAACAGTCAAACTAAGACTCAAGTCTCATGCTGAGTCGAAAGCCAAAGAATAAAAATGAGTTTTGAGATGAGGTTTAAAGATGGGCAGCGAGAGGGTGTGCCAAACGTTCAGTGGGAGGTCATTCCAAAGAGAGGGACCAGCAATGGGAATGGCTCGATACCCTCCGAGTCTCCGCTTGATTCTTGGTACTTCTAATAATGTCTGGTCCACAGACCTGAGGCACCGGGCAGGTGCGTAGTGGTGGAGGAGCTCAGAGAGGTAAGGTGGAGCGTGGCCATTTAAAGATTTGAAAACAAACAATCGGATCTTAAAAAGAACTCTAAAATGTATCTGGAGCCAGTGAAGGGACCCCTGAGTAGGAGTGATGTGCTCCCTCTTAGGAGTACCAGCCAAGAGGGCGGCAGCATTCTGGACCAACTGGAGACACTTAATGGAGGATTGGCTGACTCCAAAGTAAAGTGAGGGTGCTGCGAATACAGTGCGATGCTCCAACTATGACCGCCTCCATGTTATGACTTGGACGCTCCTAGAACTTCGGGTTGTGGTGGAGGAATGACGACTATTAAAAAAAACCTATTTTAATTGTAAACAGAGTATGTTCGCCACATCGATCACCCTCTTTGAAGTCGGCCGTGCTATCCCTGTGCTGTGCGCTGTCATTTACCGTCCTTCTAAATACAACAGAGTTTCTGAATGACTTTCCAAATCTTCTTGCCAAAATCATGCTGATATATGATCACATCTTCTCCATCGGGGATTTATTCATGTGTGCTGTCCTGAAAAAAACGCTGCCCAAGTACTTTTTGAGGCTTATTGACTCTGTTAACTTGTGCACTGCGTGTCTGGCCCCACTCACAAACAAGGACATACTTTCGACCTTGTCCTTGCTCTTCAAACTAGGCCAACACAATAAGTCCCGTCAGCCAAACAGGATCGAAACCACTGGAGGGCGCTACCACTAATGCCCACCTTGTGCTGTAAATGAGTCAGCAGAATACATTGATCCACTGGATTGAACACTGCAGTTAGTATCATTTGCTTAGAGTATATCAAAACCTGACTGGAAAACTGCCATGATATTAGGTGTACCCAAGGAAAATTTCAACTGCATGTGCTTTACTTTTTCCAGAATTTTAGAGATGAAAGGCAGTTTGGAAATGGGTCTAAAATTAGACAGCACACCTTGATCGGGGACAGATTTCTTTAGTAGGGTTTGCACTACAGAATGTTTAAAATGTGGGGTTGGATGTGGCGTTCGAAGTGAAAATCCCAGCGCGCATGTCTACGAAAAACGGTTTTCTTTGGACGACAAGTTAATTCACTCTTTGATATGCAAGTGTCGACCAGCCCATCCTTCTGATGTCAGAGATGTCGAGCGTTGTCATTGCTGCAGTTATTGACTCTCTTGAGCAAATTTGGTCCATGGCGTGCCTGATGGTAGCGCAATCACGCATCAATTTTGCATATGAGCCAAAGCTTCCCCTCGTGCAAAAATGTGGCATCCGAGGGAGGGGCGGCCCTTTATGGACATATTCCACACCGGTTTCTGCTCTGACGCAGTCGAACCCTTTAAATACACAAATGAAACAGGTTTTCATTGTTATTATTTCAACGATTCTTTAATTGAAATATGGCAGACTGTGTTTCTGAACGGTGACGTTCACGGCATTGCTCAAAGAAGCGGAGTAGGAAAATGTAAAGATTATCATCAATTAACACAACTCTTTAACATTTTGTCACTCATGGATACTTATTACGATGTGCATTTTATGTATGTGACAGGGATACATGAAACATGCATTAGGCTGCTTACAGTAAGTAGCTAATGTCTAGCTCTACATTTTTCTTAAACGCACAATACTGAGTAATGAGATACATTGACACAGCTTATATAAGGAACTGTAATTGGTTTGTGTAACAGGTCACTTTGATGTGAATAAATTCAAGCTTTTAACCCAAATTGATGAATAATTATGACCAAGTAAAAAAATTGAATTGAATAATATGACACGAAAGCCTCAACAAGTATCTGTGTGTGTGTGTGTGTGTGTGTGTGTGTATGCGCGCATGCCAGAGTTTTCAAATGCAAGTGTATGTTTGTGAGTGCCTGAAATAGCTGTCCGCAGAGCAGTTGTCAGTCACAAATGAGTCACAACAAGCAGCCCCCATCTTACAACCTCAGGTTGGTTTCCTTAAAAATGAACATCTCCTCCACTTGGGTCTCAAATGCTGCTGCTTCTGCAGTATCCCACTTCATCGTGTTCTCGTCAACTTCTAGCAATCACAGGCACGACCTGCAGACAAACAGTATGATATTTGGCAGTTATAAGTCAAAGTCATTCTTTAAATTTGCTTTCCAGCAGATGCAATTTCTGCCATCAATTTTCTAAGGGTCTGCTTTCACCTTTCAACTACATAACTGGTTGCCTCACACCACCACATGTTGAACAGCGTGGACCAAGTCATTGCTGGACAAAGTCGAGTGAGAGGGAGGTACAGGGAAAAGAAAAAAAAAAATTTGTGTCTGTGCATGTGTGCTGTCATTATTTTTATTAATATTATATGTTTTGGCGGCCCGGTGGTCCAGTGGTTAGTGCGTCGACCTCACAGTGCAGAGGTCGTGGGTTCGATCCCGGCTCTGTGTGGAGTTTGCATGTTCTCCCTGGGCCTGCGTGGATTTTTTTCTGGGTACTCCGGTTTCCTCCCACATTCCAAAAACAGGCATGGCAGGCTGATTGAACACCCAAAAACTGTCCTTGGTGTGTGTGTGTGAGTGCGGATGGTTGTTCGTCTCTGTGTGCCCTGCGATTGGTTGGCAACTGGTTCAGGGTGTCCCCCGCCTACTGCCTGAAGACAGCTGGGATAGGCTCCAGCACACCCCGCGACCCTTGTGAGGATAAAGCGGATTGGAAAATTGATGGATGGAAATATATGTTTTGAGCCTACCTAACTTTTTTTTCCCGAAATTCACTAAGGAGTGGCACTCAAATTTCGTTGTAAGCTATACAATGACAATAAAGGCGATTCTGATTCTGATAATTGTCACACCCAGCAATTTTTTATTGATTGATTTATTTTTAAAGTAGGTCTCTTCTGCCCTAACCATGCGTTTGACATGAGAGCATGGCGTAGACAGCGAGCTAAACAATCCTTCAATAAAAACACAAAGATGGGAATCCACCGTTTGGTATTTCTAAGGAAGACTTTCTTGTAAAACTGTATACAAACAGAAACACAACACAAATGTTTGTATAGCATCCAATTATACATATGAAATGACACTCATGTAACAGCCCTTTTCTCTATTTTCTTCAACAATTCTATGGTAAATATCTACGGAGATTAACTGATATGTGCCGATAAATAACTTGCACAACAAACAGTAATATGTACAACTGTGTGAATGTACTTAGATTGTGCCTGAACTTGTCAAAAGAAAGAGTATGGAAGTGGATGTGATCACACCTCTCCAATGTTGTGAATCAAAATGGCGACCCCACTGACTTTTTGAGTGGTTTTAACTACTTCCGCCACTAGGGGCACTTTACTGTCTTGTAATGCAATTTTGATGTTTTAACTACTTCCACCGCTAGGGGCACTGCACTGCACTGTAATACAATCACTCGGGCCAGAATAAGGTCACTTTCAGTATTTGGCAAGTTATTTTAAGAAAGTAATTTGTTACAAATTATTGCCAGAAAGTATTTGCATTACAACTCAGTCACTGCCTTGTAAAAGTTATTAGTTACTCAGCAAAGTAATTATGATTTTTTTTCCCCTTTGTTCTATAGAGTTTCAATATGTTTATAGTATCTAAATGAATAATACAAACTTTTAGAATATTTTCCATTTATTTAAACTCAGTAAGGGCGGCCCGGTGGACCAGTGGTTAGCGTGTTGACCCCCCTCACAGTACAGAAGTACCGGATTCAATTCCAGCTCCAGTCTCCCTGTGTGGAGTTTGCATGTTCTCCCCGGGCCTGCGTGGGTTTCCTGCGGGTACTCCGGTTTCCTCCCACTTTCCAAAAACATTCATGGCTGATTGAACACGCGAAATTGTCCCTCGGTGTGAGTGTGAGCGTGGATGGTTGTTCGTCTGTGTGTGCCCCGCGATTGGCTGGCAACCATTTCAGGGTGTCCCCCGCCTACTGCTAGAAGATGGCTGGGATAGGCTCCTTGTGAGGATAAGCGGATCGGAAGATGGATGGATGGATAATAATAAGTAATATCTTGTGTTCAAAATATTTCATTCATTTCACCTAATAACTTGCTGGAACACAACAGTGTACTTTTCCTGGTCAGAGGTCAGAAAAGTCCAACTTACCACCTACCTCGAATGTAACATTAGTACCACTTGAGGACCTAGGAGGCCTTTACTTCACTGCCTTTTTTTTCCAAACCTTAAAGGGATTATCTGGCGCGATGGCCCATTTTTCACTAATAAGCTCAATTTATGAATGTTTTTGCCAGGAAAATGATATCAGCTTGCATTTTCAATTTGTGACCCTTGTGAGGATAAGCGGAACGGAAAATGGATGGATGGATGGATTGAACTAACAGATTGCAACTTGCTACATGCATAGAAATAAAAATGTCTAAAAATGAAGTCTTGAAAATAAGTAATAATCACACACTGCATTTAAGTGTAAAACTACGACACAAACGTAAACTTGAATGTAAAAAGAAAGAAAGGAAAATCTGTCCATTTGGTCGTGCTCTCTGTATTTGTATATTATTGCACAGTAAACTGGGCTCTATTCAACTCTCATTCATTCTGTCAGAAAAAATATTAAACGACAATAGTGTTAAAATACATTGTCTGTCCTCATTCTGGCACAGTGTGGCCCCTCCCTCTGTTGTTTTTGGTGACCTTTCCCTAAATTCAGTGTGGGCTGGGCGTCTCCCCAATCACTGCACCTGTCTCACCCACACACCTGCCAGTCTTCACCTCATCAGCCAGCCCCACCCCTGCAGAATAAAGGCCTGTCTGAAGAGCCACCGGTTGCCAGTTTTCAAGTAGCCATCTTCCCTGCTGTACTCGCCGCTGCCGAGCGCTTACACTGAGCCCTCCTGTAAGCATTGGTTTGGTTTCTCTGACTCCCTGACCTATCCCTCTTCCAGTCTTCCTTACAATAAACCAGTACTGATTTCATTGTGTTTGCCTGTGGATCCTCTGCAGTTACTCTTAAATGTCCACAGATAGCGTGTCCGATGATAGAGGCAGACGACTGTTTACGTTTGCATGCATTGAGGTCTACTCTAGCTAAAAACAGGCACAGGCGTTTTACGAGCCTGGATTAGAGCTAAAATCGGTCTTAAAAAAATCGAGCCCGGCCCGAGGGTATTTAAGCCCGACCCGGCCTGAGCCTGATCACTTAACTTGATTTGCAGGCCTGAGCCCGAAGCAAACCTGAGATTTCATATTTTATTTGTGAGGACTCTGGGGGGAAGAGGGGTGATTTCTGATAACAAAGCGTGTCTTTTGTAACAAAATCTTAGTTTAAATCTAAGTTAAACAAGACTGTATAAACAGTTACATCTTTTATATTTCTGTTTCTGAAGAGGTTACATTAAGCGACAATTTCCCATCATCGACGGATTTTTTTTTAAAGAGTGGGCGGGGAAAATTTAAGGCCGTCCGTCATTTTGACGGGTTGAAAATTGGGCCGTGATCCACAAGAGAGACAAAGACGAACAATGACGGGTGGATACTCGACAGAGACTGGAAGGAGTTATTTCAATTGTCATTGCAAGAGTTTACTACAGTACGTGATGTGATGAGGCGACTTCTGTTTTTTTTTGCGAACCACGGTCTCTCGTGGCCAAAATTATTCACGGCCTCGAAACAAAAAAAAAAGTCAGCGAAAGTGAAGACCGACCCGACCCGAACCCGAAGCAATGATTGACATTTTAGGCCCGACCCGACCATACTTGTCGGGTCGGGCTCGGGCGGCCCGATCTCACCTCAAGCCTGGATATAGCGCGAAGCTGGAAATGCGTGTGCGCAAGTGTGCATTCACGCACGAGTATGAGTTCTTATGTGCTGATTATCCTCTCACCTATGTACTGTATCCACACATCTTTGGCGCTTCTGCTCCTCGTAACTAGAAAGTGATTTTCTCAATGCCACCCTCACTCATAGTTCCAGAAAACTAAATGTACGCATTTCTAGAAGCAGCACACAACATATCTGCAACACACGCAGGACCAAGCCTAAGTGAAAATCAAGGTTTTGCTGAGCTTAATTTACTAGATGATGCCTTTTGATTAAATTGATCGACCTCATGCACTGATTTTCAAGTGATGTATCAACATTAAGTCTTATTCATTCAAATCATATCTAAAAAGGTTAATTTTGTCATCTACCCCAAAATTAAGAAACCTGCATTACATATGCCAATTTGAAATTTTGGTTCAAACTTTAGCAAGCATCATGGAACTACTTATTTGCTTTTGCGGGCCACATAAAATGATGTGGCGGGCCAGATCTGGCCCCCGGGCTTTGACTTTGACACCTGTGCATTACATCATCAGTAACAGCAGCGGTATTGTGAGGTTAAGTGATGTAATTAAGTCGGTATTTTGTCAGTGCATTACTTACGTCAGTAACTTACGGTGGCGAATCTGCAATGTTCCGATTGCATTGGCAAAAAAAACAAACAAAAAACTGAATCTGGAGCGGCATTAGAAAACAGTTCACGTGAGCTACAATAGTGATGATTCTGCACTGTACACGCTATAAATGTGCATCCTTAGAGCCCTGTGTTTGATCGCCCTCAAAGACAGCCAAAGATTTTTAAAAAGACGTTTTTTTGTGGGTTTTTTTGTGTTTTTTTACAAACAGATCTACCTGCGTTGTATCTGGTTTATTACTTTTTGTTTTGTTCAAGTTGGGATCTGTTCTGACTCTTGCTCATTATGGCATACATATGAGTGTGTGTGTGTGTGTGTCTGTGTGTGTGCATGTGCGGTCAATATCGGGAGGCCGGCTGCTTAAAAAGTCGATCTTGTGTCAAAAAAGGTTGCGCACCGCTGCTCTACATTGTATCAGCTTGTGTGACGTGAGTCCATTCACAGACAGATGGACAGAGTAAATATAACTTTAGACTTTGGCATGATGGCAAATGGGTGATACAATTGTCAATATTGCAACAGGAAAGGAGAGGTCGATCTTACTACATATAGGTAAGGTACCATATGCCGTGGTAAGCTGTCGGGGACCAGCAGGTTTTTCTCTGCTGGCTTTAACACTGAAGCACTGACCTACATGTACTACCCAAACATATTTGTTCAGCGAAATTGTAATAATGTACTCCCAAAAGTCAATTCTCTTGATTTACAAGCATTTCACTTGACTGCACTGCTTCCAGTGGTGAATTTGAATGCTCGATTGTTTTGGCGTGCTACCGTGTCAATCTAACCTGTCCAGGACCTTCAGAATCATTAGTGAGGTTGATTTAACTTAAACGAACATTAGCAAGTCCTATCAGTAGATAAATATTGATTCTGAAATACTTGAGAGAAACAGTTGTGCTTTTGTATAGCAGACCTGGGCAACCTGCAGATTGTGGGCCACATGCGGCTTTTGAAACCCTCTTCATGTTGAACTTTACGGGGTGCAGCTCGCTGTCGTGACCACCAGTCATTGTGTGTGTAATGAGGCACAGAGACCACGGACCACGGTCTCATTTGTTGTGAAGAAAAGTGAAACGAGTAAAATCTAAGGCTCTCCTAAAAATTAAAACATTGAGTATTATATGTCTGTTACTACTTGCTCTTATTTACAGGAATGAATTTTCCTCTTATTTTTTGTAGATTTCTTTTTTTTTCAAAGCCCGAAATCAAATTTCACCCTTTCATACACCCTGTGACCTGATAACCGCTGTCCCTGAAAGAGTTACCGGTAAACGTCAATGCACTCAATGCACCTCATTGCCAGTGACTAATGTGAGGAATGCTCGCAGAATTGATGAAGCACGAATATCATCTTGCTTGGAACGTAGCATGGGCAATGAAGGGGAATTTGTCCTAACATGCGAAAGAGAAGTTAGGGAGTGAAGGGCAGAGGACAGTTTATGTGCGCCCCTGTATGATGTTGCTCTTTGCAGCAACACAGTCAAAATTGTCACTATTGGCCTCTGAGTGGTTGGCCACCCCTTATTGTATGGTATTGATGGTTTCTATAACTGCGACGGGATAGTGGTGGTATTAAGAGGTCAATTTAGGTCGGGTAAGTGCCGACTGAGGGCCCGGGTACCAAATACTTAGTCCAACCTAGGTAGAGGTATTCACGTATTGTATTGGATGCAGTTACAGTCAAACCTCGGTTTTCGGACGTCTCGGTTCTCATCCAATTCGGTTTTCGACCAAAAACTTCGGGTTTTTTATGCCTCGGATGACGAACACATTTCGGTTCTCGAACAAACTGAGCGCACTTGAATGCACCATTTGACTCCTCTCGCCTTCCTTACACGAGGAAGTGACACTTACTCGTGTTGCTTTCCATTGTGAGCAGACGTGTTCAGTAAACATTTTTATTTTAAAAAGAGCGTGGTTTCGGTTTTCGAACAATTTCGGTTTTCGAACAGCCTTCTGGAACGGATTATGGACGAAAACCGAGGTTTGACTGTATATAGAATTTTTGATGGCAGAATTTGCCATGTCTGACAGCTGAGTATACATTACCTTGGTCGGTGAGCATTGCCTGAGTGTTGCTTCCTGCCCTCCTCCTGCAAAGCGATGGGCACGGTGAGACAAGGCAAAATCACTTTTTTCACGCTACGTTGTCACCTCCAATTGTATGAGTATCACCTTTTGTCCTGCTTGAACTTGCACCTGCAGTGGCCGCCTGTGCAAAGAGAAAGGTGTAGGCTTGACATGATAGTTTGAGTGGCCATTTATTTATTTATTTACATTTTTCCCACTGTTCTCAACTACGCCAATACATAGAAGGAAGTGTATGGGCATGTGAGTGTGTGTTGTGCATCTTACTGAACAGGATGGTAATGCCAATGAGGCAAAGGACAGCTGCAAGAATCAGACCTCCAACACGCAGTCTGTGGTAGTCTGTGTACAGCAGGATTTCCATAAGATGATACAAAAGCAAACACTCAAAAATTTGACTTGGTAAAAGGTAGAATTCACCCAGGTGTTAATTATGCATGAAAAATTATGAAGTTATCAAAGTCAGTATAGACAAAATATGAACTTTTTAGAGCTTAAAAAAACGATAAATATGTTTCGTATCCCTGTGATGTTTAGACATTCAGTCTAATAGAATGAAGGCAAATGAACGTTCAGTGGCATGTTGCTTTAGATACAACATTTAATGAGATTGAAAAAAACTGCACTGCACAAGACAAGAATTTATGTCTTCAGGACTTCATTGAATTACATTATTGAAGGAGTTTCTTGATTTCAGATTTTGACAGTTATACCGTGTTCTCTACTGGAAGAATTCTAAAAAAAAAAATGAACAGCAGTCTTTGGTTTACTCAGACTTTTGGGTATTATTCAGCACATCAATGCCGTCCATGGTGTATGATCAAGTCTGAAAGTTGAGATTTTTTCCATGACCTACAACCCCTTTCATGGTCACTTCTCGCATGTTCCAGTAAAGAGCTGCCAGATAAAGCTGAAAGTCTGACCCTTTTACTAGGCTGGTGTCAAATCCATTCTCGGAGTGCACAGAGACACACTTCACAACTAGCGATGGATCTTCTTGCACACGTCTCTGTCACGAAGTCTCAAGCCCAATGGTTGTGAACCATTAGGTTAGAAATATTGATTTTGATTGATTTTTAAAGAAGCGGGTAGAACAAGAGGATTTACCAAAGGTAAATGGGTCATCTTCAGCTGTAAGACACAAACAAAGTTGGTTTGAGCATCAGGTACAGGACATATTGGGGTGTGTCAGAAAGGTTCCAGAAATGGTGGCGCAGGATCCAGCGTCTCATTCCAGGATTGCATCAAGGCATGCAGGGGAGGCTGGCAAAGTGTTAGACTCAATTGGGATTACTTTGAAGGAAAAAACTTTTTGGTTTGTAATATGGATTTGAAATATATATTTAGTGAAAAACAGTCCTGGAACTTTCTGACACACCTCTAACCAATCAAACATCAAACAGGCACATGAGAGTCAACAGCGCAACGTGAAATCAGCAGACAATGTGACCTAGTTTGATGCCCTCACTAATGATTCACCACCGTCAAGAACCTGCAATGTGCATTTTGTGCATACTAAGTCATTTTAATTCAACTGTTAAATCAGGGACATTTTTCAGGGGGTAAAAATGTACGAGAAGTCAGGTGTACTTACACTTCTGCTCTTCAGCAAACACCAGTGAGACAGCTGCAAGAGATGGGAGAAGCACATTATAGCGGTAGGAGATATATCCTGAAGTTCTTCTGTTTGTTTGGCTTTTTTTGTTTTTTTTTTCCATCAGAGGAGTGTGTTCAGCAAAATCAAACGCAATATTCAGGAAAATATCACACCATTTCCAAAAGTGTGGAAAATGCCCTTCAGGAAAAGGAAACAAGTATTTTCATCAAATAACCAGCCAGACTTGACTTGAGTTAGTTGAGCCCACAGTTCAAAGCAAACATGATCTTGCAGCCTATAGCCGGTATGCTCTCGAACACGGGTGTCAAAGTCAAGGCCTGCGGGCAAGATCTGGCCGGCCACATCATTTTATATGGCCCGCGAAAGCAAAGCATCAGTGTCAAATTTCATAATCTTTGCTTAAACCTGTACCGAAATCTCAAATTGTCATATGTAATAAATAACGGTGACATTTTGCAATAATTTTGTTACCCTGTTTATACTTGACTGATTTCTAAACCAGTGAGCCATCGTTTCTTTTTGTGTACAAGTAATAATACGATGTGATAATTAAACATCTATTCGGTTTCACCGTCTTCCCGGCCCTTCGAGGGAAGACGTAACTGTAACCAAAGTGGCCCGCGAAAAAAAATGAGTTTGACACCTTTGCTCTAGCACATTGATTCCCAACCTTGATTGAGCCAAGGCACATTTTGAAGGGTCAAAAAGTCAAATGGCACACCGCCAAACAAAATTGTCACAAGAAAAGAGCCTACATATGTCAATTTAATATTTTTTGACATCTCAAAGAAGATCATTTATTAGTTTTTTCTGTCACTATAAGTTGCTGACAAAGAGCCTTATTTGTTATTGAAAAATAATTTGCTCACCAATTAAGTAAAATGCGATCATTTCCCTCGGCACACCATTAGAGATCTCACGGCACACTAATGTACCCCGGCACACTGGTTGAGAATCACTGCGCTAGAAAATGGAATAACCTGCCTACAGAAGTCAGGATAGCCCAGAGTTTACAGGAAATGCATTTAAATCGGTATTAAAAAGTTAGCTTTCCCCCCCCCCCCGATACCTTTGATTAAGGTTTTTCAAATCAATTTCACAGTATGGTCTTTTTGTAATTTTAGAAACCTATTTTTCTTTTTTACTCTACTTCTATTTAGAGTCTTCTGTTAAGGGTGAGCTTTTCGGTGCTGTTTCTTTGCGCATGAAAAGCATATTGAGTTAACTCCTATATGAAATGTATTGTATAGATAAAACTGCCTTGCTTTGACATAGCTTTCCGAACAAGACACTTTATCAAGTGCCTATCAAGCATAATTTACATAATACTGCACACATAAAAACTGCTGCTAATCCTCAGAATAAAAAAATTGCATGTTATTTCATTTTTAAGCTTTGACCTCTTCCAGAGTATTCACTTAGAATTATTCAGACTCAATTGTTCTGGATAACACAAACTATAATTCATTTGACTCACTTGTCATTAACGCCAAAGCACAGATCTTTGACATCTTCGCACTTGTTAATGTATGGCCTGCAAGAGAAATACAAATATTGATATAAAACACAATTTTAGCAACAATGAATCACGCAGGGCGGCACGGTGCTATGAGGAGACAGGTTGAGGTAAAGAAAAAAAAAAAGTCAAGACACCAAAACGGAGCGCGACGAAAATCATGACAAAAAAGCCCCTAAATCCCTACAGATGCTTTTATAATGGTATTATTTTGTCATTTTATGTTAACTGTTCTGTTGATGGCGGAGCGGGTACCCGCAGCGGCTCCTCTCTCTCCTGTGGTTGAGAGGAAAGAAATGTCATCTGTACTTTATGTTGCACATAACTTGAATGATTGTGTGTCTACGTGTGCCCTGCGATTGGCTGGCAACCAGTTCAGGGTGTACCCCGCCTACTGCCCGAAGACAGCTGGAATCTGCTCCAGCATGCCCACGACCCTTGCGAGGAAAAGCATTTTAGAAAATGGATGGATGGATAAATAATGCAGGGACAAGTGACTGTGAGAGTGTAATTAATAGATGCATTAAAAAATGGACGCCTTTTTCGCGGATTGTTCGTTATTTAAGATGCGCCTTCTGTATTTTTATGTTTGACTATTGCCTTTTATTCGTTTCTCTCATGTGCCATTCTCCAATCAGCTCTCAGTTTGCTGTTACGTTACCCATATCTGTATCTAATCGCTTTGTTTGACACAACACTATTTGGTGAAGGCGTGTGTTGCTGTTCCAATGAGTGGATCCTGCTGATTCTGAAAACGCTGGCCTAATAATTCCTCGTTGTCATGTGAAAATGTTCAATTACCCTTCACCTCTTTGGTGCTGCCCACTTCATTCCACTATGACAATGAAAACATTATTTGGAGCTGCTGCACGTTTGCTGGTCACAAGAACAAGTGGCTGGTTGTGTTTGTCTGTGGAATATATTACCTCCAGGAACAATGGAACCAATAGCCGCAATGTTTTTCAATATTTGTGCCAAGCCAAGAAGCTGATTAGATTGAATGAAAGTCTCTTATATAATCTCTTGAATACCAAACAACTTCCAAATGACTGCCGTTCTCTCTTTCAGGCAAGGCATTTGTACAACTTAAGAGGAGCACAATGTCACCTCTTGCTCTCTCCCACACTGAGAAAATGCAGAAATATGATCTGTTGTTGATGGAAGTAAACCACAGAGCATTGGCGTTATATGGGCGGAAGGGGTGGGGGAGGCGGCACTCCCTCAATAAAAGGTTCTCAATCCCCCCTAAATGTTTTTGTTGCATTTTTTTATTCTTAGTCTTATGAGAGAGAAAAACAAACACGAAAGATGGACAAAAGAAAGTTTCTCAGGAAAATTAAGTCTTCAGGATTGCTCGTATTGACGGTTAGCTAGTTCCTGCCTAACAGCAGAAAGTCGCATGCCACAAGTAACTAGCACGTCAATTAATCTGAAATACATTTTGGAAGCTCCTGGCTGTTTACATGAAGATCAAGAAGGTTCGTGAGTGAACTCGATGTATAAATTCACACCGTGAAACAGGACTTGAACTTATTCACTTATGATTGTCATCACTGGATAATAATAATAATAATAATAATAATAAACACAACAATAATAATCAATATTAATATGATCCTTCGTCGATATTTAACTCGAGGCATCAGGACATGAGTTGAGAGCGCAACAAGTAAAGCGACATCTACAAGTGCAAGAAACGTGAGGTGAAAGGCTGAAACAGAAGAAGCCATTTGTGATGCAAAGAGTCTACAAATCATATCAAACTCAATATGGATTGGAAATTTGAAACATTTCAGGCTAAGAGCATCATAGAAGACTTATGTTACATTAAATTGTTTTTGGAACGTTATGAATAGAAAATGGATAGAGCCAAGAGATCAATTTAAGCCAAATTAGCCTGTCACAGATATTTTCAAGACTATCCAATATCTCTTTTGTTGTTGAACTTTAAGAACATTTAGCAATATTCTTCTTTAACCATTTAGGCATATGTGACCAAATGTAATCACTGCGACTTCACAAGGATTTCTGAGCAGTGTGTTGTGAGCCAAAGTCATGCAATTAGCCTTGACACACCGATTCACAACAGATTTGCCATCCTTAAAAAGAGACAGCTTTCTTTGATCTTTTCACACACCGAATAGCTGGTGATTGCAGCTATGAATTTGATGTTGAGTCTATGATTAACTTTTATCTGCAGTGTTTTGTTTTTTTTAATTGAAAATGATGGGTTTGGTTTACTTTCTCACACACAACTTTTTTTGTTGTGCGACGAATGCGGCAACAGTATTTCTTGTGTTTGTGTAATGTATTTAAAAAACTAACTGAAATAACAGTAGAATCTAATGTTGACTTGAAACTTTTAAACAGTATGATCGGTCTTTGCTAGCTGCTCGCGCGCTGGACTTGCTCACAACCTGTGCATCCCATGGAAGCTAAGTGCCCCCCCCACCCACCCACAACCGTCCATAAAACCGAGTGACGCCCCAGCCTCAGAGTAATGCGTTACATCACAACCATGTAAAAGCCTTTTATTTCCTTTTTTATTTTTTTTTAAAGAGAGTTTATTACGTAATATATATTAATAATGCGGGCGGCCCGGTAGGCCAGTGGTTAGCACGTCGGCTTCACAGTGCAGAGGTACCAGGTTCGATCCCAGCTCCGGCCTCCCTGTGCATGTTCTCCCCGGGCTTGCGTGGGTTTTCTCCGGGTGCTCCGGTTTCCTCCCACATTCCAAAAACATGCATGGCAGGCTCGTTGGGCACTCTAAATTGTCCCTAGGTGTGAGTGTGGGCGTGGATGGTTGTTCGTCTCTGTGTGCCCTGCGATTGGCTGGCAACCAATTCAGGGTGTCCCCCGCCTATTGCCCGAAGACTGCTGGGATAGGCTCCAGCACCCCCCGCGACCCTAGTGAGGATCAAGCGGTTCGGAAAATGGATGGATGGATATTAATAATGCATGCCTCCGTACAGATTTCGCGATCTGCTGCTGCCATCCAAATATTTATTTTGACAACTTAGCTGAAAGAAAAATCCATGACAACACTGTTAAACTGCACCAACCCTTCAAACGCTATTCTTGTCTGTATTTCAATCCTATTTTCCTAATGTGTTTTTTCAGAATGTATGTATGGACTTTGTTCTGGTGCCACTATAATTAGATCCCAAAGCATTTCGGAGTTGCTGCATGTCTGTGTAACAATGACATCACAGCAGGAGGTAACACAAACATCTTCTGCATCACTGCAGTGATTTTCCACAACTGCACTTATCCCCTGAGAGCTCGCTCGAGAGCAAACACACCTGCGCTTATTTCCTTTCAGCGCTGACGTATGTACATACTTAAACTTCTAAGATGGCGTCTGGAAACATTCTGTTGCTTTTAGCTCAGCCTGGAGTCTTCCTATTCACGAAACGTCTCTGTAATCTACAGGAACAAATGTGAATTTGTGCTGTCGGTCACAATTGTGAACAAGTAATGTTTCGAATGACTGAGTATGGGATGGGATAAGAACATATGAAGCTCGAAGTGGAAATTAAGATGGAGGGGGGGAAAAAAAGGCTCTGCTGCTGACATTTGAAGGTTGTCGGTAAAGACAAAGAGAAGAGCAGGGCAAGTGCTTCTCTCTTGGTGCCTCTCCACAGCAACCCACGAAGAGGCAGCGGGAATGTGCAGCTTGGGAAACAAGCCAACACCCACAAGAGGACGGTTTACCTCAGGAGACAGAGTGCTCACATGGAGGATCATGAGGAGGAAGAGAAAGACTGAGACTGAAACAGGAGAGAGAAGGGCAGGAAGAAAAGAGAAGGCCCAGGGGGGGGGCAAACTCAAGGTGAGTGAGCGAAAAGTGTGAGACGGTGTGTGATACGAGGTACAAGGACAAGGAAACTGCATAGGGAGGGTGGGCCAGAAGTGACGGTGCCTTATCCTCTTGTTTTAAGATCAAATTATATAATCAAATGAATGTTAGTTCAAGGTGGAGCCTGCAGGAAGTGAGAGCTCAAGTCGTACATCTGAATACAGTTGAACCTTAGAAGTCGAGCAAGGCTGATTTCAGGATCATGGTCAACATCAGATTTGATCCGATTTGAAAATACATGATCAAATTAGACATCAACTGCATCAGGATCAAATTGTCACCATTAAAAAAAACTTTTGTTTTTCCTTAACTTTCCAGAAAAAAATATGAGGAACAAAATTGTCCTGTGCAAGAATAAGTAACTCTTAAGAGAGTGAAACTATCCATTTTCAAGCACCGTTGATCCTATACAGGGTCACAGGGGTGCTGGAGCTAATCCAAGTTGACTTCAGGAAGAAGGCAAATTGCAGCTTCAACTGGTCGCTAGTCAGTTACAGGGCACACATAGAGATAAACAAGCATTTACACCCACAATCACACTGTCCCTTAGTTGGAACCGATCCCACGCTGCCCGCACGCAAGTGTAACACTACACCATCAGCGACTCGAAATAACGAAAGCCTTTTTTTTTTTAAACTTAAATAACAAGGACAAAATTCCGAACGATGACGTTGAGGCATTCAGATGGAGTGCTCCCTCCGCAATGGGTGGCTGTATGGGTAACATATTGGCAACTGGATCAAAAATGTGTGGTTATTGCCTTAACTGCGTTGTAGGAAAACAAAAAAACTGTAATCTGGAAAATGGAAAAAAAAAAAAATCTGACGTGAATGAAAAAATATATAAAATTATTATATTATATATACACACACACACACACACACATACATACACACACATCCATCCATCCATTTTGTGATCCGCTTTATCCTCACACACGGGGGGTGCTGGAGCCTATCTCAGCTGTCTTTGGGCAGGAGGCTGGGGACACCAAGAACCGGTTGCCAGCCAATCGCAGGGCACACAGAAATGAACAACCATCCACGCTCACATTCACACCCAGGGACAATTTAGAGTGTTCAATCAGCCTGCCATGCATGTTTTTGGAATGTGGGAGGAAACCAGAGTACCCAGATAAAAACCCACACAGGCCCGGGGAGAGCATGCAAACTCCACACACGGAGCATAGGGAGGGAAATGGAAAATGGATGGATAGATGGATATACACACGCACACGCGCACACACACGCACACACACACACGCACACACACACACACACACACACACACACACACACACACACACACACACACACACACACACACACACACACACTGTAGAATGCAGTATATTTTTGTCGGGGGGCACATCGTAGTTTTGATTTATTTCAGAGGGCCATTATGACTGTGAAACCAAATAAAATATAAGATCGCAAAACTGGGGAATAAGTAGTTTTGAATTCAGGCATCGGTAAAAACTGTTCAAATATTTCACTTCTTTTAAAGGGGGATTGGGAACAAGGACTGCTTGAAATATCTCAAGCTTTTAAAAGTGAAGACAATTTGCAATGTTGGTATTTTAGCAAGAAACATGAAGTCGATTCACAAATTTTGCTCTGTGGCGGGCCAGAGCTGGCCCCCGGGCTTTGACACCGGTGGTATAAATGTATTAAAACAGTTTGAGAAGAGCCATTGTGAGGTTACAATGTTGTCCTGTTGTCCCCCTGTAGGGGACCACAATTCTAAGGCGACATTTCTCCTACTCAATCTCTTGATAAAGACTTTTCTGTTCAAGCCTTCCCATGCTTCCCCGTCTGTCTCAAAACAGCACTTTACTCTATCCCTCAAACTTAAGCTAAGCTTGCCTTCTTGTAATAACCAGATACCGGGTACATAACCAAAGAATAAGACAAAGGGAAGAAGCAGAATGTTGGATGTCAACTATTGTTGTTTGTTTACTGTTCTTGAGTGAATTGAATGGGGAAGTTACACGGTCAGGCTGAAATTAGTCTGTTGGAGTAGCTAGTGAATCTACCCTACAGTGGAAACAAAAAAAACAGATTAGAGTTGACCATTTCAAGTATGCTGAACTGAAATGTGCCAGCTAACACAAATGATGATGTAGCCATCGCGAGTCGACCCCCATGACTGCAAACATTAAGACATCGCAGGTGTTGATGAAGGTGGTGATGGTTTAAGCGTGGGTTCAGTGGTCATGCCTGGAAAGTGAGGTGCAGAGATAATGTGCCTAAGTGGTGATTGCTATGTTACTCTCTGCTGGTCACTTGTAAGTTGCCATCAACACACAGTCTGGGATGTGTGCATGGGTGATGGTGGCTACTCTTAAGGCTGTTGAGGAGTGATGATTGACTAAAATACTTTGAAATAGTGCAAGCTGGTTCTCAGTTAAACCAATGCCCAAAAACATCACTCCCAATCCGGATAATGGCGGTGTTCATTTGGTCCTGCCTGAGGCTCAAATGCACCCGACCACCTTTCCCAGGGTTGGGAGTTGAGTGCGCTACCTATCAGGCAAAAAACCTGGGCTGCGAACCCATCAACTGACGGTACTCTTCAGGCTCTCAAGGAGTTAAAAGTCTCTTGCACAGCACGAGCTAGCATTTATTACATATACAATAGGAATTTGCAGTGTTTTGCGTGACAAGAGTGTCTTCAAATGCATTACACCTTGGATGCTACGCTAACATTGTATGAACAATGAACGACATCTGTCACTATATTGCAATATACAAAGTACACAATGTACATTCTTTGAATAGGCCTCCCGACAGAATTTTTGAATGGAAGTTTTCACTGGATACTTGTGTTTTATATATATATATACCTCACAGTGTAGCCAGCTCCGGCCACCCTGTGTGGAGTTTGCATGCTCTCCCCGGGCCTCGGATTACAACCGAAAACCAGTTTTCGACCAAACTGAACAAACCCGAATACGCCATTCGACTCCCCTCGGCTTCCTTACACGAGGAAGTTACGCTACCTTGTTTCACGTTCAGCGTGTTTGTTGTGATTTATGCAAATCTGACTGGTTTTTTTGTGTTATTTCTGTATAGTGTATTAGCCCCTAATCATGGGCTCATCAAATAGTTTCAGATTTTGAATAAATCGCTTTTCGAACAGCCTTCTGGAAGGAATTATGGTCGAAAACCGAGGAAAAAAAGCTAAGAGAAAAACACCATCCATTTCATCTAGTTTTCAGCAAACATGTTCTGAGTTCTTATTGAGGTATAAAATCCCAAAATCCGGATCTCATTTTTATTCATATTGCACAACACTATTGTCAACTGTACAAAACATTGCTCCAAGTCAGTTAATATCCATAAATCTTGAGAAAAGGCCTTCAGTTCAACATAGGACAAGTATTCACTCCAATCTAAATAAATATCACACACATGCAGTACATCAACATACGGTCAAACACACAATAAGTATCGTTTGACTGTTCGAAATACATTTCACATCAGATAACTGACACATCTGTTCGAAATGTTTATGATTCCTGTAATTTATGTGAGCAGGATGTGGTGATTTGTGGAATGTGTTGTGCACAATGTCCGAGCCACATTGTTGTTTCTATTTTTCATCATTACGCCCACCCACTTGACTATTGGATGGGAATGTGAGAGTGTTTGTGTATGTGTGTGTGTGTGTGTGTGTGTGTGTGTGATTGTGTGTGCGTGTGCGCGTGTTCCTGTGGTGCACTACAAAGACAGCTGTTGTTCTGTGGCTTGTTTTACTCCAAAATTAGCAGCACTAGACTCCATCTTTTGACACAAGCCTGCGAAACACAGATGGACTTAAACTAGAATACACCATGGATACAGTGAAATAGCACAGGGCAATTAAATAAGCGAAACATGCAATCCTGAGGGCATTATTGAGTGAGGCAGGGAGAAAAGGGAGGGACCGGTTGGGAAAGGAAGGAGGGACGGTGGCATCGGAAAGAGGGAAAAAGGGAGCGGAGCATACTGAGGCAGTGAGTCACACTCAGTAGTGCGATCACCGAGACCTGATGCTCACTACGGTACTACAACAGCCATCACAACTTCCCTCCATAAAATGTGTTTCCAGCAAGTTCTGAGGAAAAACATTCCTCGAGTAAACTAATAGTGCAAATGCAAAATCAACCGGTGAATGTCACTCTAAATGTAGCCACTGTGATCTCAATTGAATTATCTCTGAATAGCAGTTAAAACAAACCAAATAAAAGAGGACTTTTCATTCGAGTTCTTTATCTGAAACGTACAAATGTTTAGACAACCACCCTGTTATGGTGATGATGGTGTTGATGTGAGGATTTCATTGTTGGTGGAGATTTTACAAAAGCGCATGAATTAATGCATTTATGGTCAAGGTCTTGGACGCTTCCCTCAAAACAAATCAAAGTATTCTGGTATGTAACATTTATGCCAAATAAAATACGGGATGTTGGGCAGGAGCAGTGATTCGAAGCAAATGCACCTCCCCGCGAGGATGTCCTCTCTTGACCGCTCTTTCCGAGCCAATACTTTTCTTTCTGTCTGTCTGAAGTCATGCAAGGACAGAAGAAGGGAGAGTCTGTCTCATTTGGGAGAGGAAAGATAAAGCTGCCTGTCACTCCTTTCTCCCCTCTCAATCTCCCTCTTCTGTGGTCACTTGAAAGGAGACGTGGTGCGCTGAAATTTGAGTAACTCACAAAAGATTCTCCACTTTTAGATGTGTCAGAATCAGATGTTTTGCCGTTTCTTCTAGAATTTGTACGTGAGTGAGGTGTGAAAAGATTACCACACAATCTGTTCTGATGGATTAAAACATTGTCTGAGTAAACTTTTTTTATTTTTTTACCGTGTCAATAATGACAGCTACTGTAAGCATTCGTCTATGAGTCCATCCATTTTCTACCACCTGCAGGGTCACAGCTGACCTCAAGCTAATTCCAGCTGACTTTGGGCGAGACGCAGGGTGCACCCTCAACTGGCCGCCAGTCAATCACAAGGTACATACAGTCAAATCTTGGTTTTTGAAGGTCTCTGTTCTCGACCAAATCGGTTTCGACCAAAACCTTCGAGTTTTTTATGCCTCGGATGACGACCGAATTTCGGTTCTCGAACAAACTGACCGCACTTGAATGCGTCACTTGACTCCTCTCGCCTTCCTTACATGAGGAAGTGACGCTTCCTCGGGTAGACGAGGAAGTGACGCTTCCTCGTGTAGCGTGCCATTGTGAACAGACGTGTTCAATAAAGTTTTTTTTTTTTTAAAGAGCGTGGTTTCGGTTTTCGAACAGCCTCCTGGAACGGATTATGGTCGGAAAGCGAGGTATGACTGTATATGCAAAAAAACCAACTATGGTCAACTGAGAGTGTTTAATTAACCTAACATGCTTATAATGTTGAAGAAGGATGGAGTACCTGGAGCAAACCCAAGCAAAGAAGGGGAGAACATGCAACCTGTCAAGATTTTTTTTTTTTTTTTGCCCAATGTATAGCACTTTATATACAGCGGTGGTTGTTTGAAAGTCCTCTATAAATACAGTTGAGTTGAGTTGAAAGGGTACATATTTTCATCTTTTTATCTAAGTCCTTATATGCCACATAGTAGCAAAATGTTATCAGCAGGGCTTTTATCAGCTGGTGTTTTCACACACGCGCACGCACTGGCGCGCGCACGCCGCAAGCACGCACGCGCGCACACACAAAATAAAGACTATGACTATAAAATGTGATAGCTAACGTGTACACCAAGTTTGTCGAGTCACAAAAAAATAATACAACCAATGCTAATAAAGGCTCTGACATAGTCACTCATTTGTTAATTCAATGTGAACTCGGTCGACGTTACCTTACCTTGCTATGTATTGTCTCTATGGTTGCATTATGTCAGACGTTTTTTCCCCTCTTTTTTTCAGAAATTGTGAAAAATGTAAAACGCTCCTGACCAGTTTAGTGAGCGTTTAGCATCATGAAACAGTTAAACTGCCAAACAAGTTTGCTACCATCTGAGTTTTAAAGATGCTCCCAAGATGGAGATTGATCAACTCATTTCCTGAAGTCCGGTCAAGGAGGAGACAAGCTCGCTTAAAAATACAAACTCGTGTGTTTTTAACTTACCCTCGACACGCTGGACTCCCCCCCAAAAAACGAAGAGGTTTGAGTAACGAAGAATATCGGAGATCATGCGACGAAAGTGCTGTGGATTCTTGTCCGCTCGATGGGTCAACACCCTTCTCGACTGAAACGCTCCACAGGTCGGCAGGCGGTTCGGGAAAGGGAAGTTAAAGAGCGTCAAACGGTGGACTCGTCCCTGATCCCAGCTCGGTTTCATGTGTTGCAACAAGCAAGCAAGAGAGTATGTACTGGCGAAGCAGACTGATCCTGACTCAGGGTTACGAGACCGGAGGGGGAGTGTCTCTTTAACGTTTGCTTAACATGAGCGAACATGTCAAATTCGCTGCCCGAGTTGATTCACTCCACTAAGGGATATAATACGTATAACCATCCACAGTAGTGACAAATATTTCATTGTATGCTGTATGCTAATGCAACACGTATCTACATTCAGAAGTGTCTATCAGATCAATGTTTAAAAGCACATTTTATTTAATTTCACTGGATACATCCTTTCTCTTCTTGAAATGCTTGACCACATCTCTTAAAAAATTCCAATTCATGCAATATACTGTACATGTGAGCAACTGTCATTACACAGCTTATTGCATTTAGCAGTACTCTGATCTTCTGTAAGCACCTTAGACAAACAATACAAGGTAAGACTTCTTTACCAAATATATTTTTTTTTCACCCAGAAATGTGCAGATCAACCTAAAATAGTCTCCTCCAACCTCCACCCCTCTCCTGTTTGTTCTTCTCTCTCCCACGTGGAAACCGGTTTGTCTGGTTCCATATCAGATTTCACTGCTGTCATCTTCCACTTTCCTGCAAAGGGAGGTCAAAAAGGAGGTTGAGCAGCAGTTAGCACGTTGGTTCAGGAAGAAAACAGACAAGTGGCTTGGGAGGGGGGGGGGGGGGGGGATTGTTTGCACATTCACTGACTAGTGGGCGTTAAAAATGAAAAAGGAGTCATCTTACTTGGAGCGCCTGGAGCACTTGTTGTCTGTGAAGGAAAACCACAGATTATTGTGTGAATACTGAGACAAACATCTGCAGAGTGAAGCTTTCGCCCAAATGCAATTCTCTTTATAAAAGCTCATAACTTTGAACAAAATAATACAATTAAAGGTGATAGCATCACCAAAAGTTCCAAATGGATGCTTTTGAGATTTTGTCAACATGCCAGAATGAAATAGATTCAGGTGATATTAAAATATAGACACGTGCCAAGAATGCAACTTTTGTTATCTGTTAGTATTTGGTCATTCAGTTTAATTAAGAACGTTTAATCCTTTCAACATATTACAGTGGTTAAATGATAGTGTGACCGTGTGGCACTTACATAGCAAAACACCAAGTCCTCCGAAGAATAAAAGGCCTGAACAGATCAGACCTGCGATTCGAAGCCTTTCATAGTCTGTCAAAAAAAAAATTCAAAAAAATCCTGGTTTAAAGGATTCATATCAGACCCATTATGATGTATTTTACAAAGCAAAAACATGTTGTTTACTCAATGGTACTTGATCACACGTAGTTTAATAACCATAGATATATTTGCTTTTACTGATGATATGTACAACACCATAGACATTCTTTTCCCAGCATAAACATAATCAATAGAAATAATACTTTATACACGTGAGGCCTTTCAATAGATGGAATGGAGGATGTATACTTACTATAAACAAATGCACCTAGAGAGCAAACAGAAGAACAGGAGAGAAAGAAAACAGTCACTTACAAAATGATACGGTAAGAAACTTTTTCCCCCGCAAAGGCTCTCTCAATAAGAGTGTTAGCCAAAGAAAAGAAACAATAAAATAAATAAGTAATTCACTTTTCATCTCATTGTCATTGACCCACAAAAATGGGATTTTAACCTTCCTGTTATGTTTGTTTCTTTGGAACATGAAACATGTTTCCAAAAAAAAAAAAAAAATCGGAAGATTTAAAAACTTCAAAATGGGTCAACTTGAGCGCAATTCAGGTTTACGGCAACGTTAAGTTCCTCCACAAACCAGTTTGTCCACAGAAACAGCCTGAGAAACGAACCGAGACAGACGGAGTTTTTGCCTTACTTGCTTCAGTTTCAGTGAAGAGAGTGAAGAGCACTAGAAGAGGAGAAAACAGAGGAAATGCTTATTGGGGAATGTCTTTGCTAGCCTACAGCTAACGAGGCTCTGCAGCTTTCAGAATTATCATTATTTTAAAAACTATTTCTTGTAATAGCTAGAAAGATACGATTTAATAATCCCGTGAGAGAGAATTTAATGAGATGGTAGATCATAGAGATGCTTTAATGCAGGGATGACAAACATACAGCCTGCGGGCCGGAACCGCAAAATTGTTTGGATCAGAGAAGAAGACAACAGCAGTCTCAATCTGTCACTGAGACAGACCCAACATAGCAGACGCTATCAAGGACATGTGAATACTTTATTCTTTATACATTTAATAGCACTCTCTTTAGTTTGTAAGGTGTAGGCAGGGATTACATTTAGATTTTATATGCACGGGTAAATGGTTTAAAAATTCCTTTCTTTATAAATCTCGTTTAATCTTAAAAGTGCATTACTATATTTTTCAAGAGCAATTACTTGTTAAAGTTTTGTGCCTTTGTATAATCAGTGGGATCAGTTGCAATGCGTATATGTGAATGATAAAAGTAAATTGCACATTTGTCAAAGGAAATCTAAGGTGCTTCATAAAATGTTTTGTAAAAGATATGTTCATTAAATTTCAACATTTTCTGAATGTTCTTGTGCTTCTTTAGACCAAAACAAAGGAAAGTCATTATTTTGGTTATTTATAGCAGAGTATGGTATCATTTTAATGGTCCGGCCCATTTGCCATCTCCCGAGGCCGTTTGTGGCCCACAATGTGAAATGAGTTTGACACCCCTGCTTTAAGGTGTATTTTGCATTATACCTGCTATCACAGCCACAAGTGTGAGATGTCCCATTTTCAACACTGTTAAGACAGACATGAAAGAGGAGTAAGATAATATGACTGTGAAACTGAGTAGGACACACAATTTTGTTCTCACGACTTTGCCCCTGGTTTATACATGTGCATGCACGAAAGCGTACACACACACACACGCACACACTCTCTTCTCCCTCTCCTCAGGAGGCATGTCCTTGCCGTGTGAGAGGTCAGAATCCCCTCAGCAGGGATGCATTTCATGTGTTTGTTGAACAAACAGCAAAGTTTCCAGTCAACTTTCATTCCACCTCTCAAATTGAAAAGAAACACAAAACACAGGGCCTAACATCATCATGAGTCTTCCTTTTACACCCACAAGAAAAATAAAATCATAGAAAAAAAGCCCAAATAGTTTTGGGCTGTTGTTTCCCATTCCTATTATGGAGTATGCATTTCGAACCTTTTTGAAGTGTGAGAGAATTTTTTTCTTTTGAAGCTCACCTTCGATTGACCTTGTAAATTACGTATATGGTCCTTAAGTACATTCTTCCAAGAAGTAGAAGCAAGGTCAACTTAAAAAAATAAAAAGCAAGTAGGATCGGAGAGTTAGCCAAAGCAGTTATTTTTCTGTTCTGTTCTGCAACCTACACTACTTGTTGATCTTCTCCAAGATTTCAAGGAATGGTCGTAGAATCAAAATACAGTACAAAGACCGCTTGTTTTGCAATCTTTTCTTCGTCATCTTCCATCATGACCTCTGTCCAGAGGTCAACGTGACTATCAGCTAGCATGACATTGGCGAAGGCCACACAGATATCCGACTTTCAAGTCTCATGAAAGTAATCAACACCAACCCCTATTCTTAATTTAAAACATTTGTTTATGTTAACATTCATTTCAAGGTTCATCATCATCGAATGATTTTTTTTTCAGTAAAAACATTGCGCTAACAATAAACCTTCCAACAAAAATTTTATCAGGATTTTCACCGTATACTTGACCCAGACCCCCATAATACCTATCTCGTCCGTACCTTGGCTTACCTGAACAGATGAGGACAGAGATGCAAAAGAGTGTGTGAATGTTGCACACTGCAGCCTAGACAAAAGTCTCTATTTTCAGTCTCATCTGATTTGTTGCGCCGGCTCCTCCTCTTTGTTTAGAGTATAAACTATTGTGTATGTGCATTTGTATCTGTGTGACTCGTTTGTACCTGAAGGCCATTGGTCGTGTTTTCCCATAAACATCAGCGCATCACATTGTGTAATAGCTGTTGAAAGCACGTGATGTTAAACACTAGTATTCAATACTCACAGCTGAACACATCCCGCAAGTGGAGGTAATACATTTAAGTGTTTGCAATTGGTTGATCTGCATATTATAATTGCCACAGAGTAAAAAAAAAAAATCTGGTTTAAGGTGAATAAGTGGGACATCAGGTAAACAACAACAAAATAAATAAATAAAAGATGTGAATAAGCATTGTGTTTCTGCGATTAAAGGGAGATGGGTTACAAAAAGAAATAAATTGGCGAAGCGGTAAATTTACGAATGACAAACCTTGAATATGTGGCTCCCATTGTACGAAAATAACATTTGTGTTGCTGCTTTTCGTTTTCCCGACATTTTCTTCATCCTAAAACTGCAAACTACAATTGCTGATATCCACTGAGTGAAGTTGAGAAAAATGTGCATAATTTCAAGTCACATTTTTAGAAAGGCTAGTAGTGGAGTATGAACATCGACAGGAATGTTGTTGACTGCTGTTATCACCAAATTGCCTGATTGTTCTGAGCAAGCGAGTCTGCCAGTGAAAAAAAATTACAATTCCCCGTGCCTGCGTGGGTTTTCTCCGGGTACTTCGGTTTCCTCGCACATTCCAAAAACATGCATGGCAGCTTAATGGAACACTCTAAATCGTCCCTAGGTGTGATTACCGTATTGGCCCGAATGTAAGACGGTGTTTTTTGCATTGAAATAAGACTGTAAAAGTGGGGGTCGTCTTATATTCGGGGTGTAGACATTATACCCATTCACGACGCTAAATGGCGCCAGATATCGATAAAGCGAATGCCGAACTTGACTCCCCAGGCCAAAGTGAACCCCTGCCACGAAGAATAAAAATGAAAATAGCGGTAGCACAAAGAAGAAAAATAAAAAATAGCAGTAAGAAGGAAAAGAAAAGAAAATAATAGAAGAGATAACAGACAATGGAGACACGTAGTGACAATCTGGAGAAAAGTGGGTCGAAGATCGGCCAGGTTAACCAGCAGCTGAGGAGAAGTTATGATGTCATTTACATTTCAAAAACCAGAAGCCATTCATCTACGACTTTAAATTTGAATGAGGCAAAATAACATGCTTTTTCTCTCAAATATGTTGTTTTAATCATTTGTTTCAGATGTACTGTAATTATTTTATGTATAAAAAATAATTTAGTGTTCAAAAAGTCTTTTTTCAAACTTGAGTCTTGAAAAAGAGGGGGTCGTCTTATAATCAGGGCCATCTTATATTTGGGCCAATACGGTACCTCGCCTACTGCCCGAAGATAGCTGGTCTAGGCTCGAGCACGCCCGCGACCCTTGTGAGGATAAGTTCCATCCATCCATCCATCCATTTTCCGAACCGCTTCATCCTCACTAGGGTCGCGGGGGGTGCTGGAGCCTATCCCAGCAGTCTTCGGGCAGTAGGCGGGGATGAATTGGTTGCCAGCCAATCGCAGGGCACACAGAGACGAACAACCATCCACGCCCACACTCATACCTAGGGACAATTTAGAGTGCCAACGAGCCTGCCATGCATGTTTTTGGAATGTGGGAGGAAACCGGAGCACCCGGAGAAAACCCACGCAAGCCCGGGGAGAACATGCAAACTCCACACAGGGAGGCCGGAGCTGGGATCGAACCCACGACCTCTGCACTGTGAAGCCGACGTGCTAGGACTACCGTCCAGAGGGCGGCTCGAGCGGTTAGCACGTCAGCCTCACAGTGCACAGGTGCAGAGTTTGATTCCAGCTCCTGCCTTGCTGTGGGGAGTTTACATGTTCTCCCCGTGTCTGCGTGGGTTTTCTCCGAGTACTCCGGTGAAGCACTGAAGCTGCAAAACATAAAGTGGCTAGGGATTACTGTATATTAATTTGTTTCAATTTGTATAATGTAATATTTGTATAAAATTCAATTTGTCTGCGGTTCAACTAAAAACTAATACTGTGCAGTAAGCTAAGCTGTCTTGATGTTTGGTGGCTCGCGACTTTACTCATGTAACAGGTACATATTGACAGTTTTTTCTCTATTTTTTTCTTTTCTTCATCTTCTTGTTTATTTTGCATGCTCTAATTGGTGAGTTCATTTGAGTGTACGTACTGTCAGTGTAATTCCGACAAGCCGGCTGGTTGGGGCCGTATTGGGGCGCTCTTGGAATTGCAACTTGTCATTGCAATGTATTGTGACAGCTGTTTCATTGATACGGACCAATTTCTCCAGAGTCTCTTGTTGCACACCAGCCAGCAAGAGCTAGTGCGGAGCCATATGTGAAGGTTCCTGACAGTGGCACTGACATTGCGACTGACATCTCACTTTCCAGAGCGTTCTTAGTGGCATTGACTTGTAGCATTATGATTGACATACTATTTGTCTGGGCAGCACAGTGATCGACTGGTTAGCACGTCCACCTCACAACAACGGCTTTCAATTACAACTACAACATTTAATAATAAAGCCTCTGCGTCATTTTTGATGAACACTTTGGCCTACTAGATTATGGTATTTTAACATTGGATTTTATGATGGCAAATGGAGAGGTAAATATTTTTATTGATGTGGTACTCGATTGAAAAATTTTGAGAACCACTCCTTAATTAAAAAATTCACTTACGTTATTATTAAATAATGTGTGTCAATCAAGATAATTGATCATAACTACCTTTGTTCCTTAAAAACAATGGATTTCACAGGTGTAACTAATGAACTCCCTGGTGAGTTGTACTTGGCATGTTTCCTCTGTTTTTTAAGATAATGACACAGGCTTGCACACTCACACACACACACACACACACACACACACACACAGTCACAGAAGTTACACTGTTATGGTGGCATTTCGTGTGTTTGTCTCTAAACAGTGGAACTCGAGGGCTTAGAACAAATTAACTAACATTGTGTGAAACCCAGTCGATCAACGGTTGACAATTCTTTGTAATATAGAGAAGATCAACTCTTATTCGTGGTGATACAAGAAACAGAAAGACATTTTAAGGAAGCAGCTGAACCAACACATTGCTGCACGCTACCTCTGCTGTATAAACTAATAGCTGAGAGAGAATTCTCTCCTGCTGATGTGCATTTGTATACGGACACAGGTGTCACAACACAAATGATGGATTAAAAAAGTTTAAAAAATCGAATAAGAGTGACTGCATTCTGTTTATTGTCCATTTCTTAGTGTAGGAGACTGGAATGTCTCAGAATTGTTTGTTATTTATTACTTTGTTGTGTGTTCACCCCCCACCCCCTCCCCTAGAATTTATTTTGTGATTTCCTCGCTTGATTTTCTGTGTTGGTGCATTGTTTTCGCTTTTCTTAGTGTCATTGAAGTCATCATTAATTTCCGTTTTTCGGAGGCTGTCTTTGAACGCCTCTCGAGTCGAACGGCTGAAGAGCAGGCACGTAGTCGGGAGAGACGCGCCTGCCGTGGATCTATTAAGACTATTAAAAGCATTAATAAAGTGTATGTTTAAAAAAAAAACAACAACACTACAGCTCTCCTTTTTTCGGAGCTGCAACATTAGTACTGCTAATTTAAATTCAAACCAGTGTGATTATATGATTATATACTACAGTACAGTACTGGTAAAATAAATGAAGCGAGCACATCCATTAGAAATACCGTAGATGACACAACTAAGGTCGCCCGCACGGTGGCTCACTTGTTTGCAAGACCACATCACAGTTCAGAGGTCATGGGTTCATAAGAGGGCTTCCTGTGTGGAGTTTGCATGTTCTCCCCGGGCTTGCGTGGGTTTTCTCCGGGTGCTCCCACATTCCAAAAACATGCATGGCAGGCTCGTTGGGCACTCTAAATTGTCCCTAGGTGTGAGTGTGAGCGTGGATGGTTGTTCGTCTCTGTGTGCCCTGCGATTGGCTGGCAACCGATTCAGGGTGTCCCCCGCCTACTGCCCGAAGACTGCTGGGATAGGCTCCAGCACCCCCCGCGACCCTAGTGAGGATGAAGCGGTTCGGAAAATGGATGGATGGATGGATGTTTACGTGGCTTTTTTCTGGGTACGCCAACCTCCTCCCACATTCCAAAACATGCATGGTAGGTTAACTGAAGACTCCAAATTATCCTTAGGTGTGATGTGAGTGCAAAAATAATAGTTTGTCTTCGTCCATGCACGCCCTGTGATTGGCTGGCATGCAATCCAGTGTGTCTTGGATTAAGCCTGCTGGGATAGGCTCCAGCAGGCGTTCACACTGCATACTGTAAATTATTACCCTTTTAGCCTGGCACGTTTTTCTTGATTCTTGATTGTTGTCTGTTTTTGGTTCCTTCTGGTCACGTTTTGCCAATTCACACACATTGTGAATTGAGCCACTGAAAGCTAGAGTGTGGTCATTTTGGTGTGAAGAGTGAAAATGCAGGGCGGCCCGGTAGCCCAGTGGTTAGCACGTCGGCTTCACAGTGCAGAGGTACCGGGTTCGATCCCAGCTCCGGCCTCCCTGTGTGGAGTTTGCATGTTCTCCCCGGGCTTGCGTGGGTTTTCTCCGAGTGCTCCGGTTTCCTCCCACATTCCAAAAACATGCATGGCAGGCTCGTTGGGCACTCTAAATTGTCCCTAGGTGTGAGTGTGAGCGTGGATGGTTGTTCGTCTCTGTGTGCCCTGCGATTGGCTGGCAACCAATTCAGGGTGTCCCCTGCCTACTGCCCGAAGACTGCTGGGATAGGCTCCAGCACCCCCCGCGACCCTAGTGAGGATGAAGCGGTTGGGAAAATGGATGGATGGAGTGAAAATGCGTACAAAACATTTACAGTAGTTCTTTAGATTCTGACCTCCAGGGGGCAGTCCATTATTGCACTCAGCACTTTTTGTAGCTTTTTTTCTCTCTTCTCTACTTTTCTTTTCTCTCTCTCTCTCTCTCTCTCTCTCTCTCTTTAATACTGTATAAGTGAATTTTATCTCATTCAACTTTTAACGGCTTAACAAAAAGTGTGTTGAAAGATGCCTCCAGTCTGTGCTCCTCTGTGTTTATATTTTTATTGATTGAAATGGACACCCCCCAAAGAAAAAAAAAAAAGCAACAAAACGTGAAGGTTGATCCCCATTAGGGGAAACACTAACCCAACACAATGCTCAGCCATCACATTTTCATTGAGCTCTTCACGTCTGAGCTGTACAAACAACGTTCAGTCTCTTAATTACAGTCATTAACACACACGCAGTATGCACTCATCAGTTATCTCAATCTGTTTTTAGTAGCCTAAATTTGCCAAGCCCATAAAAGAATGTGTTTCGAAAACAATTCATTAACAAAAGAAAAAGAAATAACTTCATCGCACTGGGAATAGCTGAGATAACACTGTAAATAAAATACATGGATGGCACCTTGAAGGTTTTAAATATATGTTTTGGATTTCATTACAAAATATAAAGACTTGGTCAGAAATACTTCACATTGCAATTCAAGGTTTCAATAAACACTCAAAATATGATATTTTGGTTTATTGTTTATTTTAAACAGAAAACTTTTCTACGAGGGATCAGGAAACATGGCAAATTTTCATCTTCAAGCAATTCCTCACATGTAAACCCAACCCTTCAGTGCTTCATGTTCAAAACATCACTGTTCCATGAATTTGAACTGATGATTACACTAGTATGTAGTTAATCACTATGTCAATGAAGCCCCTGAAAAAAAGTTGACCATGTTTTTGTTTTTTTTGCTTTCATTGATATTTTTTGTCAGCCTTTTTTCTTTCCTTTTTTGTAGTTCACATTGGCACCTGAGCAGATTCTTGGTTTTAATTGTGATTTGAATAATCATTTGTTGATTTGCAGGTTATTGGGGAAAAACATGATATCATTAATTCTTCTGCTTTGAAAAATCCTTGGATATAATTGAGAATGTATCATCTTCATCTTCCTTGGGCCCTGCAAGGATAAAAAAAAATAAAAAAACCATCCCAACTTCAATAACTTCTAATAATCAATGAGTCTAAGCTAGTTGTTGCGCATAGTTCCTGATAAAGTAAACATGAGCATATTTGGATTTGAGCCTCTACTTACGGAAACATTTCTGGAAGGCCTCAGATCTCTTCAGTAATGTGTAAGACAAAGCAAATACGAGGATGATGCCAAAGAAGCCCCCAATAGCACAGCCAATGAGGATGGCCATGTAACTGCCATTATCTAAGAGTGAAGACATCAGACATTAGTGAGGAACAGTTGAAGGAATAAAATTGAAGATTTATGGTAAAGTATGACCTACTTCACCTATCATCAAAATGCATTTCTTCTCCAACAATTGCTTGTTTTTCAAAACGGACACTTTATTTATGCTTTTAACACGTCTGCGTCCGACTTCGTGCCTTCTCTCTTCTCTTCGACTCGAGAGGCGTTCAAAGACAGCCTCCGAAAAACGGAAATTAATAATCTCTTCAATGACACTAAGAAAAGCGAAAATAGTGCACCAAAACAGAAAATCAAGCGAGGAAATCACAAAATAAAATCTCTGGGGGTCTTTGTGAACACACAACAAAGGAATGAATAACATACATAGAGCATGTCTTTCCTTCATTGTAAATTTTATAGAAAGCTTTTATTTTTTTGCGGCTCCAGACATATTTGTTTTTTGTTTTTTTTGTCCTACATGGATCTTTCAACATTTTGGGTTGTCGACCCCTGGGCTAGTATACTGTATCTGCCTCACATTTCTGAGGTTGGGTGATTGAATTCAGGCCTTCCATGGAGGTGCTTGCAGGCACTTCCTGTGATTGCGTGTTTTGTTTTGTTTTTGGCCCACTTTGGCTTCTTTTCTTAGATAAATGGAAGACTCTAAATTGCCAATAGGTGTGAATGTGAGTGTGAATGGTTGTTTTTCTATATCTGCTCTGTGAGTGGCTGGCAACCAGTTGAAGGTCTACTCCGCCTGGTGCCCAAAGCCAGCTGGGACAGCTGGGAGTTCACCCATGACTCAAGCCGTACAAAATGAATGTATGGATAAACGGATGGATGGATGGCATGGTTGTCCTCACCATAGATACGTAGAGTGGCAGTGGAAGAGTCAAAACCATTTGGTAACTGACAAACAACTCTTGTGTTATTGTCTGATTTCGAAGTTCCTTTGAAGGTCCACACAGCCACTGACTGTCCTTTTTTTATATGACAACTTCCATAAAGAGCCTAAGGACACAGATGAGGGCATAACATTAGTAAACATCACATAATTGAGATTCTGAATTTTGAAGTTTCGAGTTGATTTATGACAGACATAGACAAAAGTAGATCCCTTGCTTTTGTTGCCAAGATGTACCTTGATTGTCCTTTAATGAAGATCCCATTAGCTGCAATAGGATCTTCATTGGATTGATATTATGCCTTTGATTGGCACCTTAAATGATGGAGAAGACCACAATTTTTAGCAGTGCTGCTGGAGGGTCTGCGCACTTCCGAACCAGCAAAAACAATTAAAAAAAATAATGTGGCTAAAGAATGTTTGGGGGGGGGGGAACAGCAAATAAGTGAATTTGGGGGTCTCGGCGTCACGTGCATGCAATACTTGGCTCAAGTGTGTTTGGATGTAAACCATCGCATGCTATGGGTGTCATTGGCGGCAGCATGCAAAGGGTGGTGCTGACAAGGTGGGGCTCTCGAGAATCCACCTGAGAGGGGCCATCACCCCTCTGACAATCGTCAATGAAGGGGCATCAAGCAATATGAAAATCTGTGAAGAAGCAACATCCTTCTGTGATTGATGTGATGTTTTTAAAACCACCCCCGCCTTCAACTGAAAATATTTAGAAGCATCAAAATCGGCACAGGCGGCCCGGTAGTCCAGTGGTTAGCACGTCGGCTTCACAGTGCAGAGGTACCGGGTTCGATCCCAGCTCCGGCCTCCCTGTGTGGAGTTTGCATGTTCTCCCCGGGCTTGCGTGGGTTTTCTCCGGGTGCTCCGGTTTCCTCCCACATTCCAAAAACATGCATGGCAGGCTCGTTGGGCACTCTAAATTGTCCCTAGGTATGAGTGTGAGCGTGGATGGTTGTTCGTCTCTGTGTGCCCTGCGATTGGCTGGCAACCAATTCAGGGTGTCCCCCGCCTACTGCCCGAAGACTGCTGGGATAGGCTCCAGCGCCCCCCGCGACCCTAGTGAGGATCAAGCGGTTCGGAAAATGGATGGATGGAAAATCGGCACAACCACCGAGACACTAACATTTTTTTTTTGCATTTAGGCTACATGAAACGAAATGTGAAAACACAACAGATTATTAGTGCTTCTTAACAGCGAAACAAGGTTTCTAGTCGCTATCTGACCTGGGGGATATCTTCCACATGTCCACCAGGGCAGGTGAGGCTGTAACTGCCATGACCACCGAACAAGGTGAAGGTGACAACAGGAGATGTTTCAGGCACAGCACAGGTAAACACGGCGGGGTCCCCCACAAACACGGAGACATCCACTGGCCGTGTCAAGATCTCTGTTGTTGTGTTTGTAGATACCGCGGTTGTGTTTTGTGCTGCAAGATGTGGAAGAAATACATGTACCGAATCTCAGCTGCTGCACATTGTAGGTAAAAATTTAAAGCGCTCTGTCATGAAATGACACGGTATATTGACAAAGAAATGTAATTAAATATGTACAGTCATGAAAAAGTATGCGATCCCTTTGACAAACCCAATTCCAATATAGTTGGGATGTTGTTTGAAACAGAAATCAAAACAGAATACTGTACAGTGATTTGCCAATCATGTTCAACCTATTTTTAATTGAATAAACTAGAAAGACAATAAATACAATTTTTTAAAATGTGTTTTTGGCAAATAATCATGAACTTTTTACGGCTGCAATATGTTCCAAAAAAGCTGGGACAGGTGGCAAAAAAAGACTGTGGTTGTGGTGGCTCTTCAAACAACTGTTTGGAACATCCCACATGTGAACAGGCTAACTCGGAACCGTTGGCTGCCATTGTTGGCTATATAAGGAGCTTTCCTGAACTTTTCAGTCATTTACCAGGAAGATGTGTTCACCTCTTTGTGGGCAACTGCATGAGGAAATAGTCGAGCAGTTTAAGGGCAATTTTCACCAACGTACACAATATCATTAAAGAGTTTAGAGAATCTGGGGAAATCACTGCATTTGAGCAGAAAGGCAACAAAATGCCCTGATCCAAAGACATTCGGGAACAGAAGAGAAATAAAGTAACCAATATCATCTAGTCCAGTGTTTTTCAAACTTTTTTGAGCCAAGATTTTTTCATTGAAAAAATCTCGAGGCACATCACCAGCTGAAAATGTAAAAAAAAACCCCGCTTATTTTAACAATGACCGTGTTATATTGTTACTATAACCGTTTTTAACATTGAAGAATGACGCTATAACAGCTTGAATTGGAATCAAATGAGCACAAAGAAAAAAATATTTTATAATCTTTCATATTTCACTGTCGTCCTGCATTCATGCGGCACAAATTCGCTTGTCTCTAGTGGTCGAAACACAAGGCAATTGGCTAGCTGTTGCTGCTTCTTAGCGGTATAGGAGGGTACTACACGAATCCTTTTTGGGCCATAGACAGCACAGGCATACAAATTGGATATTTTACCGCGGCACACCTGACAATGTCTCGCGGCACACCATTGTGCCGCGGTACAGGGGTTGAAAAACACTGATCTAGTCTTGAAAATGTTACAAAGAAATCACTAAAGCTTTCAGACTCCAGTGAATCACAGTGAGAGCCATAGTCCACAAATTGAGAAAGCTTGAAACAGTAGTGGACCTTCCCAGGAGTGGCCAGCCAACAGGAATTAGCCTGAAAGGACACAGCTAATAACTCAGCCAGGCCACAAAAGAATCCATGACAACGTCTGAAGAACTGTAGGCCTCCCTCGCCTCAGGTGAGTGTTCATGACTCAACAATGAGGAAGAGACTGGGCAAGAATGTCATCCAAGTCTTAGTTCCAAGGTGAAAACCAGGGCGGATCAAATTGAACATTAATGGCTGCCTTTGTTTTGCAAAACAAGAATGAATTATAAGACTTTAAAGAGAATATTCTATGGAGTGACGAAATGAAAGTTGAGCTTTTTGGAAGGTCTGCATCTTATTAAGTCTGGTGTAAATGTAACACAGCATTTGAGAAAAAGAAAATCAGACCATGAGTCAAACATGGTGGTGGTCTGGGGCTGCTTGCTAATTCAGGACCTGGATGACTTGCTGTGATTGATGGAATTAAAGCAATTCCGGGATGAAGAGTGTCCCAAATTATCTCCAGAGAGATGCGAAAGATTCAATGGCAGGGATTAAAAAAACGTTTGATTTTGGTTGTTGCTGCTGAGGGTGGCCCGACCACTTTTTAAGTTTAGGTGGCAATCACTTTTTCACACAGGGCCATGTGGCTTTTTTTTTTTTTTTTTTTTTCAACCTTGAAAAAAAAAAACTTCATTTAAAATTTAAAAATACTTGAAATGTAAAAATGCTATTTGTGTTTGTTGTTTTGCCTTTGACATGTATTTAAATTTGTTTGAGGATGGGAAATATTTAAGTGTGACAAACATGCAAGGCCATAAGAAATCAGAAAAGAGGCAAATGCTTTTTCATACCACTGTAAAAACTGGAGTGTTAGGTTTAAAAAAAGAAGTAAAAATAAACACATACCTGATGAGGGTGTGAAGATGTAGATCAAGATCAGTAACAACACGTCAATGTTCTTCCTCATCCTTTGTGTATTTTTCTTTTAAGCTGTTCAAACATAGACAAGGTAACTTCAGGTAATAATGTCAACAACAGACAGTATTATTTTGTCATGCCACGCAATAATGAAGAAACATCATCTTCAACACCGTAATTATGAAACCATGCAAAAGTGAAACTAAAGGTGTTACCACAATGGTCTATTACACTGTATTGTTCATCCACGCAACCATCCATTTTTAATATTACCCATACTTATTCTGTTTAGGGTCGCGGGGTGCTGGAGCCTATCCAAGCGGACTTTGGGCAAAAGGCGGACTACACTCTGGACTAACCTTTACTGTATTTCATTTATTTTGCTAACTTTTACTTAAGGCAACCAAGAACAGATTTTCATTTGCATTATCGACTTGGTAGCAGACAGCAGAGTAAAACAAAGCCTACTGATATGTGAACTTCTTTTTTTCTTGTTTTGTTTTTTGCTTAATGGACTCACTCTTGGGTGTTTCAACAAAAGCGTGTTATGGCTGGTAGAACCCTGAAAACTCATTGTTGACCCACTTATTCCCCCGCTGCTGCTTATAGAATTGGTCTTATTGATGCATTTCCCCTTTTATTAAAATTGCTTTCTGGTCTTCAAGAGGGACTATACACATAAAAAAATGTTTATTTCTAATTGAAATGAATTCCATGGATATCTTCAAATATGAACTTTTCAGCCTAATTTCATGCAAACCTGTTCAAGATTAGGAAGAAAAGGTAGAAAAAACCCAACTAACCTTCAATTAAAGCTTTCCAGTGGAACCACACTGGTGATAACTACACGGCTTCAGAAATGATTCCAAAATTCTTTCTAAAGCTGGAACTATAATGAATAGCTTGAAATAATAAATTGCTGTATGTCAAACAAATTCATCATCTTCCAACTTCTTTCAGGTGAAGCTCAGAGGATCACTGTGAGGAAGTCAAGTCTCTGATTTAAAAGAAAAAATTCTGCAGTGGAGAAAAAAAAAAGCAAACAGGTTGAGCTGGCTTAAAGTGGCTGGTTACTGGTAGTTATTTTGATTCTTTTCCCTTTGAGAAACGCTGCACACACCGACAGGAACAACCCAAGTCAGTCCTATTTCCTTTAGGGAACTCCTGTTTTGTTTTTTTGTTTTTTGTTTTTTTAAAGTTGGACACCATTTCTTATAGTTACCCAAATTAATCACTCTGCTATCACTACAAGACGTCAAATTCATAGATTGCAACATGTCACGGTCAAATAGCTATGCTGCCCCCTTGAGTTGGATGACTGCATGCACATTCTCGGAAATAATGTCTGTCGTACTACTTTTACTATTCACATTATTATTTGTATTTTTTTGGGCACGCAATGATTTGTATGGACTGTACATTTCGAGATTTAATGAAACCTGGGGCGAATTTTGAAACATTTGGGTCCTCTGGCCAGGGATAACCAAGGACTCATCGACGGGGTAGCAATAAATTGACGAGTGCGCAGACTAGACGTGCACGAGCATACTGTACCTTGCTTGGCGTGCTTCACGATGAACATGGACGAGAGAGAGAAGTCATGTTTCATCCACAATCAGGGTTTCATGAAATAAAATGCATAACCATCCTTGCCCAACGCTCTCAGGATACAAGCAGGAACAAATACAAAAAAAAAAAAGAAGTAACTTTTAGCTGATTAGAATTGAAACGATTACACCCTTTAATTTATTGTTTCTTTGTTTTTGTCATTTCTATTTCTCTGCGATTGTCTGGCAACCAGTTGAGGGTGTCCAACGCCTGCTGCCCGACGACAGCGGGGATAGGATAGGGATAGACACGCAATGCTCAATTTAAGGATCCATGGATAGCATTTAATAGTTTGAATCTATATTCTGTATGCAGCAAAATTGTCTGAACACATGTTTAGAAGGATGACCAAATTGAATACACTATTTTTGCTGGTGATCGAGGTTACTTCCATTGGGACGGGGCATGCTGCCACTTACCCGGGGAAGGCGCCTCCTTCCCGGACACACTTTTACACTTGCTGGCCTGTCTCTGCTGGAGCTCAGAGTTACTTCCAGAGGGCCGGGGCGTTCTGCCACTTACCCATGCAGGGAAGGTGCCTTTTTCATTGCATGTATGTATGTGCTACAGTATAATGTGACAGTGTGGAAATACAGCAGAATTAGTTATCAAAACCGCAAAATCCATCCATCCATTCATCCATCCTCACAAGGAAACCAGGATACCCGGAGAAAACCCACACAGGCATGGGGAAAACATGCAAACTCCACACAGGAAGGCCGAAGGCAGAATCGAACCCTGCACCTCTGCACTGTGAGGCGGACGTGCTAACCAGTCGCACACCGTGCCGCCCAAGCACAAACGGCCATTTATCAAATGTTCCCTGGAGACATGAGGGTGGCCGTAGAGTGGCCAATGGTGGCCATGGCCACCAAGGAGTTCTGCCCCTGATTGAACCCAGCATTTTGAAAATATATATTTTGTTGCAAGTAATGTTTACTTTCATATAATTATATTGCACAACACAGGGCCCGGTAGTCCAGTGGTTAGCACGTCGGCTTCACAGTGCCGAGGTACCGGGTTCGATTCCAGCTCCGGCCTCCCTGTGTGGAGTTTGCATGTTCTCCCCGGGCTTGCGTGGGTTTTCTCCGGGTGCTCCGGTTTCCTCCCACATTCCAAAAACATGCATGGCAGGCTCGTTGGGCACTCTAAATTGTCCCTTGGTGTGAGTGTGGCGTGGATGGTTGTTCGTCTCTGTGTGCCCTGCAATTGACTGGCAACCAATTCAGGGTGTCCCCTGCCTACTGCCCGAAGACGGCTGGGATAGGCTCCAGCACCCCCTGCGACCCTAGTGAGGATCAAGCGGTTCGGAAAATGGATGGATGGATGGATGGATGCACAACACAGTGTTAAGTCTTATGCAAAACTGTGCTGCAAAATAGAAAGTGTAAATAGTATTTCATGAAATCAGAAACTTGCTTCCATCTGCAAAGTGAATACAAATTTAAATCTCGAATAATGTTCAGATTAATGTTTTGATCAGTGGTACTTGTACAGTATTTGGCTACCTCAAACCTCAAGTGTCACTAAACTGTTCAATCCATTTTCTCTCTTAAAAAATAATACAGAGTGAAAAGCTGTATTCTTCTACAATAACTGCAAGCATCCGCCCTTAAACAGGAGGTAAAAAAAAAGGAATGTTGAATACTGAGAATGCTGAGAATGAAGTCTTGATGTCCAAAACTATCTTGTAAACAAGTGTCCTCTTGTTGGGAGTCACTGTCCTTCTGGTTTTCATCCTCACTCCTGCTCAGTATCTGTTGGTTGGGCCTTATCACAATTTGGGAACTTGAGAATTAACATCAACAAGACCCTGTTCTCTCACTGCTTGTTTAATTGGCTCTTTCCGGACATAATGCCCTGACTGTGACATGAATACATAATACAGGGACACGGGACTTCAAATTTAACAGCTAATCAGTTCCTGTTACTCCTTAATTATTTTAGTTTGCTGAGTGTCTCTTCCGTTTGGGGCTGTTGCTTTGTTTTAGCATCCACCTGTTTCTAAGGTTTGCAGTAAAGTCTTTTTATTTTCTTCTTGTGACCAAATGCATTTTAGAAAACAGCAGCCTAATTCGTCCAAACTTTTTTTTTTGTCTCTTTATTAAGTCCCAGCCAATTCTAGACCAAGTCTGAAACGACGTTTAAAAACGTCTTTGGGAGTGAATGAGTTAATCAAAAACAAGCCCTTACAGTATTCATAAAAACATAAAATTGGGCACACACTCAAAATAAACCAAACTGTGCATGACAAGAACATTAACTCTAAACTAAATACATTCAAATTAAGACTAATGAGAAATCATTTTCATGTAACCAATGATAGAAATAAAAAAGAGGTCTAATCAGAACATTCAAATCTTCCTATTATCATGTACCATTGAGGCATGCTTTGTTTGAATCCTCCTCAATGTCCTTTCAAAACTTTCGATTTCCTTCCAATAACGCCCAAACCTAGTAAATCGCTTGTCGAGTTCAAAAACAAATTCAAAAGATTAGTACAAAAAAACTACACAAATCAGAGTTAAGCAGATAAATTTGATATATTTATAAAATATAGTAATACATCAGAATTACATTGATCAACTTATTAAATGTATTAATGATATGTAGTATGTATTATGAATATGAGAAAATGGATATAAAAATGTGCAAGAGTGAGTATGTACGTATGTACAAACCGAAAGTTGTATAAATAGATAAGTACAGTACACATGAGGATAAAAGCATTTGATGATATGTTGATTTTCCCTTTCTTTTCTGGATTGAAAAAGGATCAATTCATATGTTACTACATACCAAGGGGTAGGGCTAGATGGGGTTCTGACTTCTTCCTACTCCTTTGAACATAAAATTGTGATGATGACTTTTTTCTTTTCCTCTTTACAATTTTTGCTTGCCTTCACTTCTGTCAATTTGTGGTTGTATTGTGTGTTTTATATGTTCAATAAACAATAAACAATAAACAAACAAATGAATAAATTGTTTTGCCATTATTATCAAAGTATTGATCGTTATTTCCCTTTTGCTGTTTTGCTGTACTGTCCCATATTTATTGTTCTTAAATTCCAGTGTGGGTAAATCATGGTCATCTGTCTGACTTTTTTTTCCACCTCGGCCTGTCTACTCACAGCAGGGAGGCTAGCATTATTTGTAATATGTATTGTTGGCTTTATTTGACACGTTCTGTTGTCACTTGGGCCGCACGGTGGTCGACTGGTTAGGTTGACTTGTCAACATTTCAAAGTTGATAATTTAACAGTTTATGAAAAGCCTCTCGGATTTCATTGTGTTTGCGTATCTTGGTGACTAGTTTAAGAAAATGGACAGACATGAAAGAAATGGCATCTAAGCTGCAAGTAGTCTGCAGATTTCTAATCATTTTGTGACATTTTCAGAGGTTGAATTGGGCCTAAGTAAAATTGTCCACATATATTATGGAACCGATTTGTCACAGTTTATTTATAGTTTATTTATTCACAATGTTACCCATGTACCGGTATTTGCAATGATTTTGTATGGACAAATAGTCTCCAGGTCCTGTTGTGGCTCACACCAAGATATGAAGGGAGATAAGGGGGGCGTGGCCAAATTGCTAATTTCCACTAGATGGTTTCAAAGCCTTAATTTTATTGTTTTTTATAGACTTCTACAAATTAAATTGATCAAATTGAAAATGCAAGCTGATATCATTTTCCTGGCAAAAACATTCATAAATTGAGCTTATTAGTGAAAAATGGGCCATCGCGCCAGATAATCCCTTTAAGGTTTGGTAAAAAAAGGCAGTGAAGTAAAGGCCTCCTAGGTCCTCAAGTGGTACTAATGTTACATTCGAGGTAGGTGGTAAGTTGGACTTTTCTGACCTCTGACCAGGAAAAGTACACTGTTGTGTTCCAGCAAGTTATTGGGTGAAATGAATGAAATATTTTGAACACAAGATATTACTTATTATTATCCATCCATCCATCTTCCGATCCGCTTATCCTCACAAGGAGCCTATTCCAGCCATCTTCGGGCAGTAGGCTGGGGACACCCTGAACCGGTTGCCAGCCCATCGCAGTGCCCACACAGACGAACAACCATCCGTGCTCACACCCACATCGAGGGACAATTTGGAGTGTTCAATCAGCCTGCCGTGCATGTTTTTGGAATGTTGGAGGAAACTGGAGTACCCGGAGAAAACCCACGCAGGCCCGGGGAGAACATGCAAACTCCACACAGGGAGGCCGGAGCTGGAATTGAACCCAGTACCTCTGCACTGTGAGGTTGACGCGCTAACCATTGGACCACCGGGCCGCCATTGTTATTATTATTATTATTTTATAAATAAAGGACATTATGAAGAAATGATTGAGGCTCCAGTGTGCCCACGAACTTCTTAGAGGTCAAAATGTGTTGTGATGAACCAGAACAACAAACAATTTATCGGAATCAGTCGTCTTTGTTGTTTTGCCTGGAATGCTTTGCAGTCGTAACTGTGACAATCCAAGTGGGGTACACGCATGCCTTTCAAGGTGACTCAGTTGGGAGAGGCCACTGCTTTGGGACCCCACACTTTGAATTGAATACACCACCGAATTCTTTTAGGAAACACCTTCGCTTTTCTGTCATTTATGGCCACCCTGTGTGACGTCTTACAGTTTTCTCCATTGGTTTGTCTTGTTTCTTGAAACTGAAATGACATTCTTAAAACTAAATCGTCATTTGGCCAAACAGTTTTTCAGGCCTGCGTGACAGTAAAACTCATTAGCAAAAGCTCATATCGCTCCCAAAACTGTTAACACATGCTTCAACCTAGATCCCTTTCTAATATACTGCAAGTTGTCAGTACCACCAAAATTGCAAAGATTCTTCTCAATTGCTTTGGCATATTTGCATTCACTCTGTGCTTTTGCCCCCCCAAAAACCTGGATGGTTCGGCACAACATCCCTGATTATCTGCAAAAGTTTATATCTCTGCCAAAACAGTTCCTCCATGTGTCAAAACCAAATTCCTTTCTCACATATGTAGTCAGTCCCCCCCAAAATAAGACATCAAAAACACATTTATTAAAACCAGGAAAAAGTAAATACATTTTCAAGACATAACTATACATTTTTTCAATTGTGCACAAAATGAACCATGCATGACGTACTATCACGGCAGTGAGCGAACTAAATTTCCCGCAACATTGATTGGACAAGCAATGTAATATGATCATCTGCAGCCAATGATGGCCAAGCGGCGTATCATAATTAATTGACATGTTGAGTCGAGTGTGTCTTAACCTCCATGGCAGAGGCTCCGTCGAATCCCTGAGACCGATACATCGAACCCCTGGTTTAGATGTTTTGTCACTAGCTAACAGAATGCAATAATGTATAAAACTGAGGGGGGTGTTCATCTGATTTAAAAAAAGAAGTAGCTCCATTCCATTAACTTTTCTCCAATGGTCCTAGAAATTCATAGATGGTGTTCATGGTGTAACGTTCTTGATTAATTTTGACAACTGAACAGACTACTGTGCATATGATGACTTACACAATAAATGCATGCACAGACGGTTTGGAGAGTACAGCTATTGGACTGAGAATAAATGAATACGTTTAGATCAGCAATTTATATTTATTTGGAAAATGTGCTATAGGTGGGCTCATTGTGCTAATTGTAGGCTACTCATACATTTGCAAAGATGCACTAAGACATTTGCAGTTTGGTGAAATCAATGAGAAATTACATTCTGTTGTGAACACCTGCAAGGTGGCGTGGGGATTTATACATTTTATCGAGAGATTGTCATTTCTGTTTCAGAAATGAGCCAAACCAACAGAGGAAAAACGGTACAGGTAGTACTGTAATTAGTCCAACTCTGAAGTTTTGTGTGCTGGGGCTAAACAATCTTACAGAAATTTCACATTGTATAATATTACTTACACAAAGACCTAATCTACGAACGAACTGGCCCATCCATCCGTTTTAAAACTCAAACGTGTCTCCATAGTTGAAGTTAATTCACTTGACGAATAGTCGTGAATGCACAAAGAACGCAGGTCCAGTCACTACGTCACGCACGCCCCTCCTCTCTTTTTTGGTCCTATTTCCCCCACCATTGGACTAAAGCAAATTCCTGTCAAATTCTGAAGGAAACTACCAGCAAGCACACCTGCTTTCAGAGACGACAAGGTGAGCCTCTTTAAAATGGAGTTTTAATTTAGAGAGCTGAGCCGTTTGTGGAGAAACAATTACTAAGCGCTAATGTTTGTTGAAGTTTTAGCCATTTGCCATTTAGCCAAAACGCAAATGTGTGTAAATATTGGCACTAATATATTTCTATAGTCCAAAATGGAATGAAGAAAATCATTTACAAATAGCACAGGAATAGGTCTGTATTGTGTGTACCTAAAATACAACGATAATAACAATAACAGAATTATCCATCTGTCTCTCTCTCTATCTATTCATCCGTCTGTCTGTCTGTCCGTCCAGCCACACATATGTATGTATGAGTTACACAATTTGGTTTGCTATTTATGGTTAAGTTCAAACTTGCAGGTTCTTTGCCACTTTCCATATCAGATCATGCGATCTATATCTTTTTAGTGGAGTTGGTGACACAAGAAGTCAAGGGAGGAAAGAAGGAATACAGGAGGAAGAGATCTTCAACAGTTGTTTTCTCCCTCCTACTCTGCAAAGATGTATGCTGAAAAAATTGTAAAAGAGGGGACGATGGGTAAATGAGACACACACACACGCGTACACACACACGCTCAATTTAAAATGTGTTGATGGTCAAGTTGCATGTTGTTTTGCATTTGGACAGGGTGCAGACATCAGTCCATTTGACAATTGTTAACTATTAACAGATTTGTTCCAAGCTGACTGCTTAACCTCTATTTGTCAATTCAACATCCCAGACAAGATAAACGATCTATTCCTATCTGTTTGGTCAATCCTCAAAGAATGGCAGCAAATGAGCTTATGTGATCCTTCCTTGCCTTGCTGAGGAGATGCTCAAAGTGAGTGCCACGGATCAGTTGCTTATGAAGTATTAGCACTTGCAGCCAGTGGACTGTATTGTATGGCACTGTGTTTCTATGCAATGTGACCCCTGACATCTACTGAGGTCTCCTGCTGATTATTATTTTTTAAACCGCTATCTTTGCTGTGAGGAAGCAAGCTGTCTTTGGTGCGGAGACATTATGGCCTCGTTTCCTATTTAAATTGGAGTGAAGCTATGTTGAATTTAGCTGAGCATTGTTTTTTGAAAAAAGCTCAACCAAAAGCAAACAGATAAATTAATTTAAAAAAAAGATCTGGATTTCTAGTTTGTTTTAGAACCTGTTTCCCAAAGTCCAAATGTCAGTAACAGGTCAAAAGGATATTCACTGCTGTAATGTTTCTCATGAAGCTGAATAAACATCAAACCATCCTATACTTTATGGTATTTTCAGTGTTACGAATGAAACTGATCATTCCTTACGACTAATTGAGAAGACTTTCCGCTGCTGTTACATTTCTGTCACGTGTGGAAATGGCACACCTATCGTTACCCACCTGTACATTGAGTGGAATTTTTTTAACATAACCCAGAAAAAAAATGTCTCTCTAGTCCACATATGTATCTGCTCCAATTAAGCAGAAATAACCTGGCAGTTCAAAGCATTAATGGAACCCTCCAAAAAAAAAAAAAGACCCACAATAGTGGTCTCAGGTAGAACTGGACAAGACAGTTGTTCATGCTTTAGGTGTGTTTGCCTGAATAGATGCTCTGAGGGGAAAAAAAAGGTAAAAGAATGTTTAGCATCACGGTAGTTTTTGGCCCTATTGGACACCACCAAAGGGCTCAGGGGCAGAGGGGTTGAAGATGGTACAGTCTTCAGGGCCCTCGAAAATAGTACAGTCAAACCTCAATTTTCGTCCATAATCCGTTCCAGAAGGCTGTTGGAAAAACCGAAACCACGCTCTTTTTAAAATAAAAATGTTAACTGAACACGTCTGCTCACAATGGAAAGCAACACGAGAAAGCGTCACTTCCCGAAGAAGCGTCACTTCCTCGTGTAAGGAAGCCAAGAGGAGTCAAATGGTGCATTCAAGTGCGTTCAGTTTGTCCGAGAACCGAAATTTGTTCATCATCCGAGGCATAAAAAACTAAAATTTTTGGTCAAAAACCAAATTGGTCGAGAACCGAGATGTTCAAAAACCATATGAAATGTAAATGGTGGGGCTCAAAATGATATGTTTTCACTTGGGCTCAAAATCCCGCCAAGCTTAGTCTCTTGACAAAAGCACGATGCTGTATTTAGACATTTATCTGGTCTCTTCCGCCTCTGCCCCTTGCTTATGACCTTTCTACAAGGTTTTGTGGAAGCCATTAAAACTGAGCTTGGGAACTCTGGTACCTCAAGAGCCATTTTCTACTGACAATGCCTGTTTTCGATCCCATCCCGAGTCCAACACACCTGATTCAACTGTTCATAATCGTTTCAGGCCTCGACAGAGCTTGCTGATGAGCTGATCATTTGAATCAGGTGTGTTGGAGTAGGGCGGGATCTAAAACAGGCAGGATCTGGATCTCCAGGAACCGGAGTTCCCTACCCCTGCATTAAAGTATTTTTTCTGTTAAAAATCCGGTAAAGTGATTTTGATTGATTTGTTTCTTAATGCATGTATTTTGTTTGAAGAAAACATGAACTGACTGAAAACAATTTAGGACTGAATTGTTGAGCTATATCGTGAAACTCTTTTTCACTATTCCAGCTGTCTGAATTTTTGAGGCGGGGTTGAAACGGTGCCCAAGTACACATTCGGGTTTACTGGCATGGGTGAGCCTTAATTCCCCCACTTTATATTTACAAAGTGTCCTCACTCCATCAGTGGCTGTCCTGCGCAATTGCAAGTTACTTTGCAACAAATAACAACCCATTTCCAATACTACAGCACAGTTGCGGTATGTATCTTACCACAACTGTTGTTATGTAATTTGTGTTGAGCTGCAGTGCCTCTGTTGTGTGGGGAGCAAGGCGCTGCCTAATTGGACGGCCCTGCTGGCCCATGAACCGGCACTGGCGGGGTCTAAGGAGTGGATCGACGACGGGTTCATCCATTACATACACTGATAAAAATATCAAGACATATTGTTTGGTTTCCTCTCCACATTGGCTGTAAATGCGTCAACTCACAGCATGAATTTACATGTGAATAATATCAATACCAAGATCACTGTGGCGCTATTGTTGATACAAAATAGTGGTAAAGATGAAGTGCGATGAAATGAAGAGGGAGCTGTTGTCTGCGGTCACCAACTGGCAAAAGCGGTCTATATCAGCTAACTTACGTTGTCAAATGTTCAGCAGTGTTTGCACTTTTTCAGTTTAAAAACTCCATGTCTGTTGACCCGGAGGCATCGGCTTGCCTGTGTGCCAACGCTTGGACTGTGCATGCAGGGCAGTTATGACACGATATCCTTAAGCTTGTTTTTGTGTGGACATTAGACTTGACATCACTGGCAGGCACCTGTATGGGGCTCTTTGTGACTTTGCGTGCCGTGGCTCTTTGTGACTTTGGGAACTAAGTGGTGATTGTTTAAAATCAATTATTCATTGGAGGATTATGGTGAATATGACCTTTTAACAACAAAGTAGAATGTTTGATTTTGATTTTTAATCGCTCAAAATATGCATCACAAACGCTGATATGCGACACCTGGCACCAAGACTTATTGAGATATTTAATTTATAAATTGTGAAGTGAAATTGTTCTTTTGAAATTGAAGTGGACAGCTTCACGCTCCATGTGCGATGAAATGATGACAGAACACGGAAGCAGATGGCATTTTTGGTCTGGGGCTGGTGGAAAATTTGAAGTTTGGCTTTAATTTTATAAAGACGAGGAAGTCTCAAATATACATTGATTATTTTATTTGAAAACCAAGCACTTTTTCCAGAAATAAAATAAAATGTGTTCGAAGTTAAGTGATTCCATAAATCGGGTCCGTGTGTGTGTGTGTGTGCGTGCGTGTTTTTGTTTCTGTGGGAGATGGCCCAAATGGCTCTGGGTGTTTAAACTGACTGACCCTTGCTTTAGACTATCGATCACTAGTCATTTATTTTCGCCATGTGCCAAACCATAGCTTGGAGTCCCTTCCAAGTCCTCTGAATTTATTTCTGTTTACACTAAAACTTGCTCATTGGTGTCTACATGACTCCATTATTCTCAATTGTTATGATTGCTAGTGTCGTTAGTTTAATTTGCATCTCTGCTGTTGAGTCTTGCACTTATTCTTGCGTGTATGCAGTGAACAGGGGGATCTCGCTCACCTGTGTGTTAACCCCTTGCCGCCTGATGGGCGTGTGTGTGATGCTCATGACCTTGGGAGCCATTGGAGCAGCAATCTGGGTCATAGGTCAGATACGTACTCCAACACACGCAGTAGAAAAGATACACGTAATAAACACAATTGTACGACATTTTGCACTTCTTCAATGAACGTGCGTTTTTTTCTTGTCTCCTTTTTAGTCACGTATTGCACTGTGGAGGAAGATACAGGACACTATGATGGTAATTTTTGTTCAAAACACACTGGTTTATTTCCTGTGACCACTTCACGCTGTTGACCATTTTCACAATACATGGCATCCAGTACAAGAGCTGTATCAAATACCGCAAGTAATGCTCAGTTTTGATTGGCAGCTCGGGGTGTTTGTTTAGCGATCCTATAATATTATTGTTGTTGTAAACTTGCTGCATTCCGATTCTACCCCACTTGAAACAACAGCCACAATAATGCTCATTATTGTCCAGTTAATACTGGTACTACAAAGTCTAAACTGAGCATCATGACGTTTGGGAAGACCCAATTTTTGATCCAACTCTTGTACTGAAGAGTGTTGTGGCTGTTTGCATATATGTTCATCATCACACACGAAAAAAAAAAAGCTTCAGAATGAACTTTGTGAACCACTGCCAAATCCCACTAACATGTTGATTTTATCCCAAACAGTCCAAGTAAATTCCGCCGACCAACATCTCAGAATCTTCGATTCCACTCAGAAGAGATGGCGTCAAGTGTGCTCCTCCTCTGCCAATGAGCTTCTGGCTCGGGTCAGCTGTGAGGAAGTGGGCTTTGTCAGGTGAGATGATGTCGAAAGGTCCATCGTATGACCAACGCAAAACGAATGTGTGTTTTTTTTCAGCGTGGTGAATTACTCAATCACGTCCGTGCAAGATATCGGCAGTGATGGAGGCTTCTTCTGTGTCCGAACCGAAGAGCTGAGCTTTGGCAAGAAAATCAAAGATGCTTCGTTCCTATGGTAACTACGCTGACATTTGGATTCAATCATGCAAGATGTGTAGAAACAGTCAAAACGCTCACCTCGTTCCATTGACTCATATTAGCCATGCAAACACTCCTGCTGGTTGAAATCATTTTCTCTTGACTTACTGTAGATTCCACTGTACTTTAAATTCTGATTAGGTAGGTTGCTCTTCTCTTATCAAGTGTCACTTCTGTTCCAGCGACTGTGAGAGCAAGCAAGTCCTCACATTGTTATGCCAAGGTAAGATGTCAACCTGTATCTTTCCCATTCCACCATTGCTTCACCTATGTTTTCCTTTTCGCTCATCCCATCAGTCACGTGACCCATTCCGTTCACATTTACCCCAGAATTCAATTCCTTTTCCCTCACCAGACTGCGGCAGGCGTAGTTTTGCAGCAGACCGCATCGTCGGTGGCATGGAAGCGAGGCAAGCCATGTGGCCGTGGCAGGTCAGCTTGCAGTACAATGGAGTTCATCAGTGTGGCGGTTCGATCATCTCCGACCGCTGGATTGTGTCTGCAGCTCACTGCTTCCCCAAGTAAGAGGCGGAGCTTGATCTCATGCATGATATTTATATCATCGTTTATTCACACTGCAGGCAAAAGTACTCACATTCTGTTCTTAAGAAATTGCCTCAATATACTATAAAAGACTCAAGAGCTTCACTTAAGTTACAGTTAAAAAAAAGACTGAAATGTACTCTAGTACAAAAGTAAAATGTCAAGATAATTTTACCTGTGACTTATGTACAGTACACTACCCATTTTGATAACTTGGCACAGCAAAAAAACCAACCAAAAAAACAAACAAACAAAAAATAAAACTGGACACAAAATAATCTCCCTGTAGATGGCGCTAATGCTGTAAAATCAATGAAGAGGAAGCGCAAGTAAAAATGGTTCAGAAAATGAATACTCAGGCAAAGCACAGCTACATGAAAATTCTACTGAAGTAACAATTTTATTCATTCACTTCATTATTCCCCCCCAATCCCCCACCCCTCCATGAGATTTCACGAGTGCACATTTACAATGATTGCCAAGGAATATCTGATCTGTATTATTCTGAAAACAATCACAGTTCACAATACCGTATTAATTTGAATGCATAAGCGTAAACATTAATTGGACATTTCAGTCCATTAGATCACTCACAACACCACTACAAACTGCAATTATAATAATACAAATATTGTTTAAAAAAATGACAGTCACTTTTAGGGAGGCAGCATTCTGCAACAATTTTTATGTTGGACAAGATTGTCTAAGTGTACTATTAAATACAAGAAATGTTTTCTGAATACTATTATACTCATGTGCATGTGTCTTTTTTTTTTTTTTGTCTCTTTGTTTTTACTAGCCGTAATGGCTTTATTAGTCACTGGCGTGTGTTGATGGGCTCCATCTACAACAAACCAGCCAATGCCAACGTGGCGAAAGTGAAAACTATCGTTTACCACGGCAACTACCTGCCCTTTGTGGTCAATAGCATTGACGATCACAGCAGCGACATTGCTGTACTGGCCCTCGCTAAGCCCATCACCTTCAATGGTAAGACATAGTGAGGAAGAGAGGAGCCATGCAAGCATTTTCTTCCTCATGCGCATGTCTGTTTCGTATGACCAGAGCGACAAAGGCAAACACAAGCAACCCATTCATGCACCCCGTAACCTGATAAGCTGCCCACTGTAGTAACCGCTGTCCCTGAAAGGGTTAATATTCATCACTTAGAATTGAAGCATTTGGTTCAGAGTTATCCTGGTCCCTTAGATAGATAGAGCTTTTCATCAGAACTCATCAAAAGTCTGAACTAAAACAGATTTACCTCTGTGGCACCGGTGAGTGCTTTACTTGGAAGTTTATTTTTTTTCTTGTGCGTTGTTGAGCAGTGAAGCGTTTGCATGCTTTCAAAACCGCATTTCAGCTTCATCGTTTGTCCCATCTAGTGCTTGCCTTTTATACGCTATTTTGATATGAAGGACAAAATAAAGGGCGGCCCGGTAGTCCAGTGGTTAGCACGTCGGCTTCACAGTGCAGAGGTACCGGGTTCGATCCCAGCTCCGGCCTCCCTGTGTGGAGTTTGCATGTTCTCCCCGGGCTTGCGTGGGTTTTCTCCGGGTGCTCCGGTTTCCTCCCACATTCCAAAAACATGCATGGCAGGCTCGTTGGGCACTCTAAATTGTCCCTAGGTATGAGTGTGAGCGTGGATGGTTGTTCGTCTCTGTGTGCCCTGCGATTGGCTGGCGACCAATTCAGGGTGTCCCCCGCCTACTGCCCGAAGACTGCTGGGATAGGCTCCAGCACCCCCCGCGACCCTAGTGAGGATGAAGCGGTTCGGAAAATGGATGGATGGATGGACAAAATAAAGGGGTAGCGATCCAGACTCACAAACTGAATCTGCATTATTACATATTTACATTGTGTGGCATGCATGATAACATACACACGATACATGTGGGTTTTTTATTTTCTATAAATGTTTTTTTTTTCTGCTGTTTGTAGAATATATCCAACCCATTTGCCTCCCATCGTACGGCCAAAAAATAAGAGACGGACAGATAGGCACAGTAATAGGCTGGGGGCACTTAAGAAACTCTGGTGAGTGTTTTTTTTTGGGGGGGGGGGTCACGGTACAGATGCTGATGTGAAAAAGTACAGTTATTGTTGTGTCACGTCTAATAAGACTCTATGCTTACTGTACAACAAGGCAACGAAACGGACGTGTTGCATGAGGTGAACGTCCCCGTCATCAGCGACGCTATGTGCAATGCACCTGATTACTACTACAACCAGATCACCGGCAGCATGTTCTGTGCTGGCTTTGAGAAGGGAGGTGTGGATGCTTGCCAGGTCAGTGTGTCCCCTAATGTCTGTGCTGATGTGGCTGTAACATCCAGGGGCCATTTGGGGCCTCACACAAATACATCATAGACTCTTACACTCACCAAGAAAAAAACCAAAACAAAATTCTCACACTCACTAATAAAGCGACTGCACACCCAAAATGTCTCTCTCTCTCTCTCTCTCTCTCTCTCTCACATAAAAAAACTTCCAGCCCTCATTAATAAACCTCATGAATCCCAAATAACACATGCAAAAACCCTTTTAAGCCTCTTCAAAATAACTCTCTTACACATCAAAAAAACCTCTCGCACTACAAAAAAGTACAAGCTCACAGAAAAACCTCTCAAGCGCACAGAAAAACCTCTCAAGCTCACAGCCACCTCTCATGTTGACTGAAAAGCATCTCACACACATCAACTAATCTTTCTCAGGTTCAAAAACCTCTCACACTCACCAGGAGAACTCACACATATGACAAAAGTTACTCACCAAAACCTCTCACATGCACCAAAAGAAATTTGCTCTCAAAAGTGCACACACACACACACACACACACCTATAAACCTATAAACCTCTCACACTAACCAAAAAGAACTCGCACACAAAAAAACTAATGCTCATAAAATATTGTCATGCCAACCAAAATAATCCAACTCACACTGCAACATTTTCAAACACGCCCCCCCATAAAAAAGAACTCTCACTCAAAGCAAAATGTCCTCTAACATTCACCCCAAAAACTTGTATACACAAACATTACGTCTCTCAAAGGAAATCAACACACACACAAAAAAACTCACTCTCACTCCCTGTCAGGTGCACCAAAAAACCTCTCGCTCACAAAAATGCTCACAAAACAAAACTCACCTTCAAACCTGTAACACACACCACAAAACCTATCTCACTAACCAAAAACATCTCACACAACTCCATAAACCACTCACACCAAAAACTCGCACCTCACCAAAAAACTCCCACACCCACTAACAAACATCTGTCTCTCTCTCTCTCTCTCACCAAAATTCCCACGACAAAAAACTCCACCCTTACCAAAAAATGCAACTCTCATATGCACCAGAAAACCCCTGAATCAGACCAAGACAACTCGCTTTCAAAAAATTTCTCATGCACCAAAAAATTCTTACTCTAGCAAAAAAAAAAAAAAAAAGACCTCGGAGAGAGAAAAAAGGCCCTGTATTGTTTTGTTTGTCCAACTGAGTAAATTTGGGGTTTTTTTGGTGAAAAAGAGAACTTTCTTTGATGGGTGTTTTTTGGGGGGGGGCGAGTGAGAGGTTTTGTCGTATATTCCATTGCATCATTTTTCTTGTCGGATATGCTACATGCTATTTGTTCACATCAATCTCTCAATTGTTTTCTATCAGTACGTTTCATATCTATTATTTGGTGGTGTCAGGGAGATAGTGGCGGCCCCTTTATGGCAGACGACCGCTTGTCCAAAACCAGCCGATACCGTTTGCTGGGGGTGGTGAGCTGGGGAATAGAATGTGCCACGGCAAAGAAGCCTGGCGTTTACACCACGGTGTCCCGATTTCTGCCATGGATATCTACTGCCATGAGGGTAAGAGGTTTGCTACCTTATACGCGTCTCGTTTATGTCACTATTTTGCACATGATGTTCATATCTTGTTTTGTTTTGTTTGGGCTTGCAGAACTATAACAACTCACCAGGGATTCACAAAATGGCACGGGCATGACTTTTGCACCCATGTTTCCATGCTTGCCTCTCTCACTAAAGAGTATTAGTGTATGTGTTCGACTTTGTCAGCTTTGGGTTCCTGATTATTATTTTTTTAATCCTTCTGCATATCTTGCTTTTTGTGTTCCCTTTTTCTGTATTCTGAATTTGTTTAGCGCAACAGCCAAAAGGTCAAAGGCAACCTGACAGGGTGGTATCCTCTGCTGCCATTTTCCAAGTGCACCTCAATTACCGTAATATGTTGATGACAATTTTCACTTTTCACGACAGATGGCCATCGAATTGCATCTTTTTGTGATGAAAAGTGCTGCGACTGGGTCATGGCTCAGAATGGATTGGCAATAATTGCATATTTTCTTGGCCCCTTTGGCGAGCTATGTCTTGGAGATCCTGGTTGCAGAGGTTATGACTTTTCATTTTTCTTATGCTCTGTGGAGGACACTGTAGATTGGTATGATTTTCATTGCCTCTTTCTCTCAGGCACAATGAAACCAGGACTGTTGATTGCAAGTGATAATCCCACAAAGGCACTTTTATGAGACACCGCAGTAGCAATTGTAAAGAGGAAAAACAAATTGCAATCTTGGTGATACACAAAGGCTCACATTCACCCTAAAAAAAATGAAGGTTCTACATCGTTCTTTGACATTGACACCAATGGGCGTCACTTTTGGGGACAAGTATCATTCGTTCTCAGTTGGTTCTTTATGGAACCAAGATGATTCAGGAGTTCTATACTGCATTGCACCAAATGAGAGCCAAATCATTCTTGGATATGAAACCAAATGGTCTTTTGGTTAGAGTTCTAAAGAACTCCAGGGTGCCTTATAGATTCAAGCATGCTATATAGAACAGTCACCTTTCTACAGGACCAGTAATGATGAACACCTAAAAAAATATATATAATAGTGGTGTGCAATGGTGCTGTCATATAAAACCTCTGAAATGCCTTTTGTTTTTAGAGTGCTGTTTGATTTATTTTTACTGTAAGCAAATGTCATTTTAACAGCTTGCTACAATTATGGAAATTACAGTGTGCTCTTAGCTCCTTTCTGAACTCTCTGATGAAATGTCCGAAGATAGATAGACCGCTCATATTGGAATCAATATATTGTGGTCTTGTAAATAATAGCTGATGTTCTGTGTATGTAGCATGTTTTATTATCCATCGTTTGATGGATTTCCCAATAATCTGTGTCCCTTTTATGCCCACAGTGTAAAGAATCATGTGCTCAGAAGCTATATTTAGTTTTACGTCTAGATAAGTATGTACCGTATAATCACTACTCAAGCATAGTATTATATATTAGAGCAGTGTTTTTCAAACTTGTTTCGGCCAAGGCACACTTCTTTCATTGAAAAAATCTCGCGGCACACCACTAGCTGAAAATGTGAAAAAAAAGCTTGTTTTAACAATTAACGTGTTCTATTGTTACTATAACCGTTTTTTTTAACATTGAAGAATGACGTTGTCACAGCTTGAATTGGAATCAAATAAACACAAAGAAAAACATATTTTATAATCTTTCATATTGTTTCACCGTCGTCCTGCATTCATGCGTCACAAATTTGCTTGTCTCTCGTCTGAACACAAGGCAATTGGCTAGCTGTTGCTGCTCCCTAGCGGTATGGAAGGTTACTACACGATTACTTTGCCGGGTGATAGACATACACATTGGATATTTTCCCGCAGCACCCCTGACAATGTCTCGCGGCACACCGGTGTGTCGCGGCACAGGGTTTGAAAAACACTGTATTAGAGGTGCTCATTTATCCAGACCCCCCCGCCCCCCCGGTGTCCTTTTGTGACCATCCAAAGATGCAACGATAACAGAAGGAAAAGCTAGTAGAAAGAGTGAATAGTTATTTGGAAAGAAAAATTACGCTGAATTTGCAAAATCAAAACTCGACGATGATTGTCACTCTTCGTGTAGCTGCACTGTATGAAAATTGTTTATTTTAATATAATAAAAATAAATATAGGTACCTTAATCGAAAGGTGATTGAAGTTGAATCACTGGATCCATGAAAATGTCTTGGAAATCCTGCTCATGTTCATGTAACATTGAGTATTTCCTGCTTGTGTTAAATGTGGCAATAATTTGGAGCTACTGCACATTAATTGAGTTACATGACTGCTTGCTTTTAAAGTGAACTTACAGTGGTGTATGACAACCTGACGCTGGTCAGACTGACCTGACTCTGAGTGTTTTGTAATTTCAACCACAGGGAAAAAAAACCCGTTTTGCTCTAATCTCCATTTCATTGTTGCGTTTGCTCAGTGTTGTGCTGATTTAACATAGGGTGCACCCAGTAAGTTTCCCTACATAGGAAAAATTATACAGTGCACATTTTTTTACTGCTGTTTTGAGAACACATTTCAATATGATTTTGTGGGCCACCTTTGTAGTGTGTTTGAATTTGTGGTTTTGGCAAGATGGAGCGCCATCTCATTGTGGTATTCATGTGCGTCAATGGTCAAATCAGCAGTTTCCAGATGCTTGGATTGGTCAGCGTGGTCTTGCATTATGGCCTCCCACAACCCCAGATCTCACCTCACTTAACTTTCATCTTTTGGAACGGACCATTGTATATGCGGAAAAAAACCCCCAAAATCATCTCAAGGAATATTACAACAACGCCGTGGCCGCTGTGTTAAGACGTGGTCTGGAGCTGAACGCTTGAAATGTGTTTTCAAAACAACGAGAGTCATAAAGAGCCTATCGACAAAAATGGTTTTCATTAAAAAAAAACTGTATGTATGAAAATGTTCTAATGAGAGTCTGAATTTGTCATTTTAAGATTAGAGCACAACAAAACTTTGCTTCATTCACATAGTTATGATTGCTTCCGGACAACACCGAAAAAAAGCAGCTGTATCGCTCATATACATTTTATTTACAAGTACTGTATAAACAGAGTATGTGATACAAACATGAACCGTGTGTGTGTGTGTGTGTGTGTGTGTGTGTGTGTGTGTGTGTGTGTGTGTGTGTGAGTGAGAGAGAGTTTTCTATTGTATGTACATGCATAGTGTATGTAAGTACGGTACATCGGTACAGTGGTAGTAAAACAAAGAACACATGTAATTGCTTTGATTAAGTTGACTTTATGAGTAAATGCAGCATCATTCATAATAAAGCAGCCAGTCGTTATGTGCATATTGAAGTGTTCCACTCAAAAATGCAGCAGCAGGCACAGTTTGCGTCGTGCAAAGTTGTTTTCCGACCATAGATAATTTAGGATGACTTGTTTTGTGTTGCGGCAGCCCGGTGTTCTCCCATGGGCCTGCCTGGGTTTTCTCCGGGTACTCCGGTTTCCTCCCACATTCCAAAAACATGCTTGGCAGGCTGATTGAACACTCAAATTTGTCCATCGGTGTGATTGTGAGCGCAGATGGTTTTTCGTCTCTGTGTGCCCTGCGATTGGCTGGCAACCGGTTCAGGGTGTCCTCCACCTACTGCCTGAAGACGGCTAGGATAGGCTCCAGCACGCCTCGCTACCCTTGTGATAATGAAGCGATTGAGAAAATGGATGGAGGCTTTATGTTGCATCGATAAGAACAGGAACTCAGTTTGTTAGCAGCAGAACCACAAATAAGTGATTAGTTTAAAACGACAGTGACGAATAAACATGATGAATCAGCATGTGTGATCATGTTCAGAACTCGCACATTTGGGCCATGTTTTGGTAGCCTGGCGCCCGTGCGCTCGGTGAAAAAAAAAATCTTTTTTGTTCCTGCGCAAGTCTAGTTGACACTTTTGTCGTTTCGGGCTATGTGGGCATTCTGGCGCACTAAGTTGCCTTGCCCCCAAATCATCCGACAATATGGTAACAGAAAGCGATCTGCGCTCAGTGTAAAAATGGGTGCATCATCAACTTTTTTATATCGGGGCAATGGTATAGTTCAGCGTGTTTGTGAATTTAGTAATTTGATAATTTGGGACGCAACGCCTCACTGGCCGTTCCTGCCACGCTTGCCGGCATTTATGAAAATGTGGTTACAAAAAGTAGACAACATTTTAGACTGGCAAAAAGTCTAACTCAAAGGCGCAGGCGGTTTTATGCGATTTTTGTTGTATTTGATCAAGCTGCAGCCAGGCAGATTGGGCGCTGCGTGGATGTGTGTGGTGTATGCCATCGGATTTCTTTCATATATATATGACGACATCGTGTGACAGACAATCCCTCAGAATCATTCTACAAATCAATTAATTGAATGGATTATAATCATTATGATCGGAAAGATGTTAACAGCAACCCCTGTCAGCCGTCACGGGGTGGTGTCGCACACAAACCGCCGCAATTGGGGGTCTAAGGTTTAAGTGTGGAGTCTGCCTATTGACGCAATACTGCACCCTGGGTGGAAAAATAAGGTTGTTGTCTAATTTTAGGTTTTTTTTTAAAAACCCGAAGATGAGCATATTTGGGGTTTTGTATGTGTCAACATGGCCTTTCAAAACCCAAATACTGTATTGCCAATACTTTTTGAAAGGGTTACTCACGATATGTAAACATAGTCATAGATCGCTTCTTGTACACCTCTTTGAATCCAGTGGGCTTCCCTTTCCAGAATGTGGACACATAATTGTCCTCAAAGGAACGCCTGTCTTTATAAGATGCAAATGACCTGCTGGCTCTGGACCCGAAATATCTGCTGTTGAGCCATGTGTTTGTGTAGGCGGTTGCTTGTTTCCTCCAAAGTAGAGGTCATTTCACCCCTCACTAAATTCCAGTGCCAGAGTTTGCTTCTCAGAAATGCCTCCTTTGAGTTGAACCAGCATAGGTAACAAACCCAAGAACGCCTTCTGCTTACAACTATGTCATTACAATGTGTCATTCTAAGAGGGTAGCCAGTAGGGAAGAGTGTGTACGAATCAGCCGTTTTGTCATCAGGCCGGTGAACGATCCTGTATGTCACCCGGTGGTTCACCAGCCAGACCCTATTGTGAGCACCCCAGGGACACCCACCCACCAGTGACATGCTGAAAATGGACTCCACATTTAAACAATTAGAATTTAAGAAGACTTTTGGACTAAAGGCGAAGGTCTTCAACAAACAAACTGGACTCAGTTTGTTTGTTGAAGACATATGCAAACAAACAAACTGGACTCAGTTTGTTTGTTTGCATATTTTGGGATTTGAATGTGGGAGCAAGTCGGAGTGCCTGGAGAAATGCCCACGGAAGCACGGGAAGAACATGCAAACCCAACACAGGAAGGCCTGAGCTGAGAAACCAACTCAAACCTCCAAATTCTAAAGCAGACATGTTAACTAGACTCAATAAATTAAAAAGACAAAGAAAACGACGGCCCTTACAACGATGATGTTAACCACGATAATGACCGACATTAGCTTGCATGTGTCTTTGTCAATCTTTGATGCTCATCTGTGAACAAATAACATGTGTAGGTGAACCCAATGTTGTGGCTGTGAGTGTTAACAAAACTGCCTTAACCTCTATGCACTTACGTTGACTTAAAAATGGACGTCCGACCTCAACTGACTTCTCCTGTCAGTGGTGAGAAGCTCGGGGACGCAGACTGTAAACAACTTAAGCGGACTCCTTTGGTTTCCTGTCGCCCCCAAGTGGCAGGTTTTGGAACCGGACCTGCTCGCCCCTGAATCAACATCAGCAGCAAAAAAAAAAAAAAGCAACCATATGAGCTCACGAGCACATCTGAATCGCATCATCATTACCGCAGACTGCACTTTTGCCTTTCAACAACAGAAGAATAAAGAAAGCACAGCACAATGAGAGGATGCCGTCGTTAGATAAACGTGTCTACAGTTTTGCTTCAACACTATGGGTGGGAGTCATGTTGACTAATGAATGAGCAAGAAAGACAGCAAAAAAAAATAAAAAATCAAAAAGATGTGAGAAGCCTATCACAGAAAGCTTGTTGAGCTAATACCTTGAAAGTCTGGAGTAATGCACTGTAATGTATTTGGAGGCAGGGCTGTACGTTTCAGATCCTGTAGTTGGAGGAGCATCCTTGAGAGGAACAATTGCGGGATGGGAGCTGTCACTCAAGTCTTCAGGTTCCTCCTGCACAAAAGAGAGAGAGAGGGTGTGTGTGTGTGTGTGTGTGTGTGTGTGTGTGTGTGTGTGTGTGTGTGTCTTAATGCCCCTTCTATGCTGCCAAGATTTTAGGATTTTCCGCCTACTGGTATGTCAGCCATTAAGGTCTCTCTCACTGGCACCGCCGGTTGGGTCGCCTCATAGAAAATGGTGTCAGTTGCCACCGAGGGCCGCTGAAACACACCAAATCGGGTATAAGAATGATCATGAATGACAAGGTATACTATTCAAAACTCCACTGATGTAATTATGATATAAAAAGGTTTTTGAGTGGACGATTTATCTGAAATTGTATCCAAAAGGCCAGACCTTGGTTGCTGCTCCGACTGACTCCATGTCAACTGTGTGCATGTTCTTACTGTGGACAATAAACAAAAGATGATGAAATCACATCCTCCCATGAAGATACCTATGATACCAATACAGTATTTGAGTAGATAACAGATTGAAGGTTAACCTCTTTCAAAATGCAAACCATTTAAATTTTGAAATGATTATTTTCAAAAATAATCCCACAGTATCGTTCGAGACTCAACATTATCTTCGAATTGAAGGCTTGAATCTTTACTTATCATTTTCCCAATGGCACCGCAGTTCATTATACATCGTTGTGTGAAGAGAAAACGACAAAAAGGTAGGTTGTGTATGGTGGTGTTAATTACTAAACATTGAATTTGGTCTTTTAACAGAGATGGCAAAAGTGCTCACTCTATACTTTAGCAGAGGCACAGATACATGTGTAAAAAAGGCTCTGGTAAAACTAGCAGTACAAACCTGGGTCAAAACTGTGCTTAAGTAATAATTACAGACTCTGAAATGTACTATAGTTTAGGCCCAAATCAGGCTCTCAACCTTGCGCTCTCTCTCTCTCTCTCTCTCTTTCCATCGTTTTTTTTTTTTACATTGTGTCATCATCCACCCGGGTTGAAAATAGTAACAAAACTAGTTTGACAAAAATTAAGAAGATAAAAAAAATAAATGTTTTCCTCAGTAGGGGGCGCGAAAGTAAAAAGTCATCAAAAAATACTCATGTAGCGTACAGACACCAGAAAAAAAATCTACTTCAGTATCGGAACCAAAACTTCTCCATCACTGTCTTTTAACTCCAACTTTCCAACTAACAACACATTGAAATGTAAATGAACATACAACATTTTCAGGTCACTGTCCCTCCATTCTTTTTTCAGTATGTTTTAAATGCTTAAATGCTATGCTTTGCTAATGTTCAGGGGAAAATGGTCACACACTATCATGAAATATCTTTGAACAAGTTTTAGTCCAAGGTGTGCAATGTCACCTAATCATGATGGCCACTGTCAGAGTGATGAGCCCAGCAGACACGCCCACCGCTGATGCCAACGCAATCACCTTTAATCGTCCTGGTGAAGAAGACGGAGAGAAAAGGTACAAAATAAGTGTGACAGAAATAGTTCGGCAGCCATAAAAATAGAAAGAGAGAGTTTGAGAGATATGGAAAAAGAGCTGTGCAGCATTTTGCCAACGTCTAGACTGAAGTCTCGTGTTTCCAGTTGTGATTTCCAAAGCCAGCTCCCCTTCTTCAGCTGTCTAGCCTCAAATAGTCATTTTCCACAACACCTCATCTCCTCTTCCTCCTCCCTCAATAAGTACGACGGCTTTACATGACTCACCATGACTCACAGAAACAGATGCAACAGAGTCCAGAGAGGAATTGGAATGTTTCCTTGCACTCATCCTCTCAAATGCAATGAAATGAATCCTTACATATTTGAATTACTGCTCTCGGCTTACAGTGGAGATCAGTAAACTTCTTGGTGACACTTTGTCATTTTATTTTGCATCTGAGAGTGTCGGTGGAATGTATCACAATGCAGAGATGAAGTACAATGGCTTCCAGATTGGAAGTGAAGATGACTCACACGTTCACTAAATTCAGCTGCAACAATTTGTCTCACAGTTTGCTGAAGTTCACAGCATGGAGCCTCCTTACTTTCCACGCCGCTGTCAAAAACACGTCTTTATAGTCGGCATAACCTCTTCATAAATGTTTCTGCTGTCATGGGTTGCTTCAACACGAACACATGTAGCTGAATAAGCATCTTGTTAAATATATTCTAAAATCCCAGCAAAAAAAAAAAAACCTGCATTGCTGGACCACACATAATTGTCATCCATCTGCTGCTCCATTTTGCTCACAGGACTCAATCATTGGCTCATGTAAAAAAAAAATATATATATATATATATTAACTGGGCATATTATGCACGAGCCCAGTGGTGGCCAACCCGCGACTCGCGAGCCAATCAGCAATCCCGTTATTTGATTGATATAGAGGGCAACCAATCAGATAACTGAATCACCGCTCATCCGCAGACAACGGGTCTAAGTGCTAAGTGCTAAGCTAGTCAGCGAATTACCTCCGTTTTTAAGGCAGGGGTGCCCAATACGTCGATCGCAATCGACCAAGAGCCAACAGACTGGTCCCAAGTCGACCACGAGCGGTGGGAGGAAGAAATGGGGAAACAAAGATGTGTTTTTGTCACTTTCGGTTTCATTTATGTTCGGGCGCTATTGCTCATCGTGGCGTGCATGCAAATGTGAGTGAGTGCACTGTCGTGCGTGTGTGAGTGTGTGCGTGTTTGATCGCACACGTGCGTGTGAGGCTCTTTGCAGTAACACAGTAAAAAATGTGGCTCTTAGCTAGGCTCTGACTGGTTGGCCACGCCTGCACTAGCCCATCAGGCCATAATGATTATCATGTTCTATTAAAGGTTATGTTGAAGGCCACCTGTTTCAGCTGCTTATATGCCCAGTGAAAATGACCACAATTACTAAGCCGACAAGGCAAATACAGTCAAGTGGCACGTGAACTACTGAGCATGAACGTGTGTTTCATGGAGCGGAAGATATGATGAGTCCAGCAAGATACCTCAAGTATTTTAACAGTGCAAAAAGTTCAACTTCAAAGGCATGTCATCACAAAACCTTTATTGGAAGGTACGTGTGCACCCAAACTTGTGACGTGTCACGGTCACAGATTTAAGATAACAAAACTGGCCAGAAGTAATTCGTGTTACTCAATTCCAAATATTGCCGATAGCAATAATGTCATTTCAAACAGCAATAACAGATACCAGATTTGGCTCAAGTCACATTTCAATGACTCACACACACAACCCATCAAACAAGCTTGCAATTGAATCACTGCCCATTGCTAGCCAGCAAACCATAGCTTGTCTTGCTAAGTAGCCAGCCATAGCAAAGTTGTACATTTGCTATTAGCTAAGGCTACGATGTTACAAGGCATTAAACTATTCTGAGGTCGAATAAAGCTCATACCCTTGAGAGCTCTTCAGAATAAACTTTCAGATCAATATGCTTTCTCATATTTGATGGTGAGTGTTTGAAAGCCTTTAGCTGGTACCGCTTTGGTTCGTAAAAGAAGCAGGGCATTCGAAATGACAAGACACACTCTCAGGAAAAGGGCTGTATAGTCATCACCTTCTGTTCAAACCTATTCTTTCTGCTTTTGTTCACCTTATCATATGGAGAAAAGCACATATAGTTCTATTTGTATATTATTTATTCTTGTATTTGTCGCCCTTTTGCTTGTTATGCTGGTGTTGATTTAAGTCTAAACTGATTTTATTTATACTCTCTCTATTTAAGTGTGATACAATATCATGTACAGTTTGCCATTCACAACTGCATATATAGTAATTATTATTCAGATAATTACTACACTACCTTACTTTTTTGAGCCATCCATCCATTTTGTAATCTGCGTGCTAGAGCCTATCCCAGCCCTTTTCGGGCAGTAGGCACCCTGAACTGGTTGCCAGCCAATCGAAGGGCACACATGGACCATCGCGCTCGCAATCACACCTTTAGAGTGTTTCATTAGCCAATCATGCATGTTTTTGGAATGTGGGAGGAAACCAGAGTACCCGGAGAAAACCCATGCAGGCATGGGGAGAACATGCAAACTCCACACAGGAAGGCACCTCTGCATTGTGAGGCCGACACGCTGATCAGTCGACCACCGGACTGCCCCCCTACTTTTTTCTTTTTTGTTATTATGTATTGTCCACTTTAGTGCCTTGGAACTACAACTTCACCACTGCAGGACGAATGAAGGCTTATTCTATTCTGTATTATAAAAGGAACAGGAAACCCATTTGGCAGGGCCCTGAGTACAGAATGCTGCAATGTGTCCAGCCCAAATACTTACGTACCTCTAACTCGAACTGTAAGCATAGGAGAGCTGTGGACTCCGATGCGGTTTCGAGCCTCACAGTAGTACTGGCCACTCTCTCCAGGCCCGACTTCTGAGAATGTGAACACAGGACCAGTGCGGCTTCCCCACGCTGCATCAGGGAACGAACCGAAGGAGACAGAATGGGAAATAAACAAATAAATAGCACCCTTCCACATGTTCGGCGGGCTTGTACCTTCGTTTAATCTTGAGTGAAAACACTTTGTTAGAACGCTACTAACATTGTACTGATGCTCCGTTGTGTGTTAAACGATGCCAAGTGAAGTTGTCCACGGCTGGGTTGGCCTGACTGCTGCAGGTCAGAGTCAAAGGCCGGCCAGCATCCACCACGCTGGAAGGACGAGCCAGCACTGAAGTGTTCTTAGGAGGGTCTGAATGGAAGTAGAGATGACAGAATAAAGCCATTTGTAGTTGTTATGGGCCAAAACCGACAAACTACTTCTCTTAGCGTTGCTGTCATGCTTTGTATGTAACATTGAGGGCCCTGCTTTCATGCCTAGCGTAAGTCGAGTGCGAAGTGCAGTCCAACCGTGCGCGTGGATGCAATTTTCTTTTGACCTCTGTAGATCGTGCAGTTAGAAATGGATGTTTCCGCAGTTGTGGGAGAGAGCATGGCCAATCAGCGCAGGAAGGTTGTGTGTGCTACATGGCGGAAGCAATACAGAGAGTCTCTGGAGTCCATGCAGGATCTCAATGAGTACAAAGTCTGTTTATAAGGAATCATGCTTTTGTCATGCGCCGAAACATAGTCGGCAACAGGGGGCATGGGGATAGCGGACGGCTGCTGGCAGCCGTGATGGCCAGGACCGGCCCATAAATACATCGGCCGTTCCGGGAAAAATGTATTCTTTCCCAAAATTGATCTAGTAGTTGGACCAGCCGTTCAGGAGACTCCCGATTGCCACGATGCCCCTCGTATAGACAATTTAGAGGGATAATAAAGTGTTTCTAGTCATGCAAAGACACAAATACATTTTAAAGCTAAAACAAAAATGGTTTCCTCCACTTGTTGTGTGTCGAGGTACAATTTGTGAACATATCACTTTAATGATCCTCAAATATAGTCATTTTACGACAGATTATTCTTGGTTTTGTTGTGAATGTGGCGATAGGGTCCGGCTACTGCTGAGTGGAGGTGCGGCTTTATTTTTGTGTCAAGCAGGGCCGTGGGCTACCCCAAAATCTAAGAGACTAATCCTCCTTGTCAACTTCAACAAACAGCCTTGATGTATTTATGATATAAACAACGTGTAATTCATTGCTTGATTAGTTTTAGTGTGTTTAAAAACTTGAGTCAAAACATTTCAAACTGGCCCTTTTTGACCCTCGCACGATAAAGTTTGGACAGCCCTGATTTAGAGTCTTTTAATCTCAACAGGAATATTTTTGGAAGATGAGAGGAAGCTGGAGTACCCGCAGAAAACCCACACAAGCACATGGATGCAACAGGCAAACTCCACAAACTCCACCGTGCTGCCAGCAGAGAAAATGAAACCAGACAAAACCTCTACTGGATGACTGAACCAAAATTCCCAAACAAGATAGCTCTTTTTGTTGTTCCATTTTCACTAGCTATACACCAGACATCCCTTTAGTTTTGTCATTACGGTATATTAACATTTTTCCAAATATATCAAGTGGATTAAAAAAAAAGAGGAAAAAAAACATGAATAATGTTTTGATTGGAAGTGAGAAAGGCAACTGAACAGACAAAAATGGAGCGAGAGAGACTGCGATTGAGGAGAGGCGGTAGATACACAAACTGACGGGTGACAGACACATAATTCCCGCCTTGTCTCTGAATCATGTTGCCTCAGTTAACAAGGATGGTTCCAATCAAACACACGTAAACACAACTTACAGAGCACAGTGAGAGCGGTGCTATGAGAGGTTTGGTGTCCTAATCGGTTCCAGGCCATGCAGTAGTACTGACCAGCGTGGTGAGCACGCACTGAAGGGAACGTCAAGTTCTGGACGCTTTCTTTTGCGAGCACCTGGTCTCCTAGGATGCGATACCAAGCATGCCTAAAGAAAGATGGGGATGATCACGATAAAAGTGCTTCGTAGGCCAAGCCAGGGTTACTTTTCATTTTAAACTTCTTGCATTTGAAAAATGCCCAACCTAAATACAGTCCATTTTACTCAGCCCTAATTGAAGACAAAATACAGACGAGACAACTACAACATGAAAATGACATAAAAGACAAGACACGATGACAGCAATACCATGAGCATTTTGTGGAAAGTGATAATGAAATACCACCTGCTGATAGGGGGATGGGCACGGCTAACACAGCTGAGGTTCACATAGGAGCCTTCTCGAATGTCACCAGGCGGTGTTATCAGCACATGGGTGTTTTTGGGTGAGACTGAAAAGAGACAAAGAATGGCTGTCGGACTTGGTCACCTAACTAACCGATTGCTCAGATTAGACAGCCAGCCGGCTCGAAGGACGAGTCCCTGAACCTCTCTCATTTACATATAATAGAGGCCACTGTGCTCAATTTTGAGCTTCAGTTTCAGTTTTAAAAACATTTAAACAATGACTGTTGAGCTCCCAAATCTGAGCAATGAATTAAGTGAGCACGTACATGTCACATTGAGAAGAAATGGTTTGGACCGTTCGGTTCCGAGGGGGTTCCGCGCCACACAGAAGTACTCTCCTCCGTCTGTGTATTTGAGGCGAGTAAGGTGCAGTCGAGGCCCAAAACTATCTGGGATGCTGCCAGTCTCCAGGTCTGTGGAGAGAACGCTCATGTGAGACACATCAATCATCATCTGTTTCATCAGAAATACATCTTTTGATTGACATGGCAGGAGAGGCAATTAGAGGTCCTCTTTTATTTTTTTTTCATTGTCGTTTTAGCTTGCAGTGGAGTAGATAATCCAACAAAATTATTTTGAGCGGTCTTTTCAATATTTCGGTTTCAGGACCAGCTGCCTCTGCGAAGCAAGGCGGTTCTCCACCATTGCCTCATAAGATTGTGTAATACCTTTGAACCAGGCAAAGCTCTCTACCGGTGGAGCTCCTTCGCTACTGCACGACAGAGTGACCGACCCGCCCTCTGACACCACTCCTAAAGGAGAAACTTGGATGGAGGTAGAACGAGGAGCATCTGATGGAAAGAAAGAAAAGAAAGTGGTTAAATGATGAATAATGTTGCATTCTTCACTCATCACCCATCCATCCATTTTCTATAGCGCTAGGTGTCCTCAATAGTGTTGCGGGTGAGCTGGAGCCTATCACAACTGATTGAAAACGAGAGAGGTGAGGTACTCCCTGGAATGGTCACCAGCCACTTCACGCTCACGTTCAGACCTATGCACAATTTAGTTTTGGGTTAACCTTATATGTATGCTGCTGAAATGTGGGAGAAAATCCTCCCAGCGAAAACCTTTGCAAGCACATCGCGAACATACAAGCGTCAGAAGACAGAAGCTGACATTCAAACCCTGAACTTCAGAACTGTGAGGCTGACATGCAAACCAAGATACAGCAATCCCACGTTTTTTTGCGGTTAATGGGGACCAGACACATTAACGGTTTTCACAGTCTCAACAAATACAGGTACGTCTTTGTCCGTCTCCGTGCCTTCTCTTCTTCCGTTCGACTCGAGAGGCGTTCATGACCGCCTCCGAAAAATGTAAATTAACGATTCCTTCAATGAAACTACGAAAATTGAAAATAATGCATCAAAAGAGAATAGCGAGGAAATCACAAATAATTTCTATAGCCCCCATAAAGAATGTATTTTGTGATTTCCTCGTTTGTGAATACACAGCAAAGGAATAAATAACAAACACTTCTGAGACAGTCCAGTTCCCTACATGTTACTGACATCTGATTGTTCTGTTGGAGCTACGCTTAAGGAAATGTCAAGGGGGGCTACAGAATTTATTTTGTGATTTCCTCGCTTGATTTTCTGTTTTGATGCATTATTGTCAATTTTCGTAGTTTCATTGAAGGAATCGTTAATTTACATTTCTCGGAATCAGTCATGAACGCCTCTCGAGTCGAACGGAAGGAGCGTAGCGACATCTAGTGGATGCATTGTAGATTGTGCCTTATAAACCAGTGCGTCCAATTTCTGAAAAAAATGTAATTAAATTTTAATTAAAAATGTTAAATAGCCCATTCATTGAAGGTGCGCCTTCTAATCCAGTGCGCCATTTAGTGCGGAAAATGCGGTATATGTGTTCATGATCAGGAAGCTATTTTTTTCCCCTATTTTGAGAACACGGTTTGTTGACGCCTATCCAATATGTCTGTAAATAAAGCTGAGTAATAAGTGTTAGGTCACTGCGCTGCCACATTCGAAAAACACGTATTTAAAAATTACTCGCTGTGTTTGCAGCACTGAACATTTACATATTTAGTGATGCAAAAAAGAATTACAAGTTACGCACAAGCAAGCAAAATGAAAGTCGTGTGGTTGGTCTGCAACTGTACTTACGGCCGAGAGCCAGAGAGAGGGGCGGAGACTGCACATTCTGTGGCGGGATTGGTCGACAGATATACGCTCCAACGTGCACTCGGTCGAAGCGTTTGATTATCATCCATTTATCATAGGAACCCAGGTTTCGACCATCCCTGCGCACGAAGCATATTGTGACATTTCTTTTAGATTTTCTGCTTTTGATAGCCACATTTGATGGGGGGGTTGCACACTCGCACACACTCACCTGTACAACGCGAGGCTCCTTCCTGGGGCAGCACATCCTGTGGCCTGGCAGCCGACAAACACAGTCTCTGCAAAGCCAAACATGTTGGCTGGCCTTGTTGGATGCAGCTGGACCTGGAGGTCTGACACATGCACGCATTCACAGAAACCCCCCCCCAAAGTGAAGTCTTGTGTGAATGTCTGGCAAGAAAAGCGCTGCTTGCGCAGACTTCTTGAATTTCATCCGTAGTATCCGTCACAGCTGATTCAGCACTTTTAGTTGGCAAAAAAACAACCTGTTACGTCTAGAGTGATGGTGTCTGGCGAGGTCCATTGTCCCAGTGGTTGATCCGTCTTGAACCTGAAGTGGTACTGGCCTGCATCACTCAGCTTGACAGCCCGAATTTGGACCGAACAGCTCGAGTAGCTTCCGCCGATGTAACTGCAATGCAGAGTAATTGTGTTAGACATGCATACCGTAGATGCATGCATCCGGTTTCTTTTTTGTTTTTAAACCGTATAATACGTGGATGGAAGTGTTGGAACACTTGGTCGGTCAATGGACCCACAGGGATGAAGAAGATTGAGTAGCACGGAAGATTGGTGGTAAGCACATCTGCCTCACAGGTACAGGATTCGAATCTCAACTCGGGCCGTCTTGTGTGGAATTTGCATATTCTCCCGTGTATTTTTCGTTCTTTTCTTTCAAATGCTCTTACCGTGTGCGTCCATGATAAGACAGGCTGATTTGGTTTAGGTCTGTGTGATGGGTGAACTCCCTTCGGCCGTCTGCTGATACACGAAACCACATGATCTGCGTCACCGTGTGACCTATGAAGGTAAAGTAAAAAAAAAATCTTTCTATCCCCATCTTACTATCCTGCATACTATATCTTAACCTTTATGATTCTGTTGTTTTTTTCTAGAGAGAATTCTGTTGAACATAGTCACGCAAATTAGCTATCAAAAGATGCGTCTCGACCCGGCTCGGCTCAGAATTTTTAATGGGCAGAATTCCATATCACCATGGTGATGCAATTGCTAGAAACCACATGAAGAATTCCCATTGAAATGAGTGCGGAGCCGTATCATAATTGACAACATCAGTCAACTTTTTCCATTTCATTTTGTTGACATTCTTTCCATCTTTGGAAAACGTTTTTTTTCTTTTTTGAAAAAAATATACACTCACCTTCCCCTGTCTGTTTAAGACAGTAAGCGAAGCAGCAAAAAAAAAAAAAAAAAAATCTAGTTTAACGTTGGTGCGTATTGTACAGCCTAAAGTGGAGCTCATTAAGGCAGTACGAGCTGTCATAAAATTCTTTTTGAAAATCTCAAATTAAGTCATCATTGTGGCCATAATATTTCTTCAATTGGGACATTAGGTACTCACACGCATCTTCTTTGAGAAAAAACACTTTTGTGTAGCAAAAACTTGATTTTGTACCTTTTGTTTTAGTTGTCATGAGCCAGTCACATTTCTTAGATGTATTTAATTTGAAACCTGCACTACTTCTGTCATTTTTGGGGGTGGGGGGGGGGGGGGGCGTTTAAAAAAATGAGAACATGATGACGTTCCTCAAATTCTTGCCATTCTAACAGACCTTTGTGGAAACAGTATCTTTAACCATTAAGTTGTGAGAGGATTTTGTTCGAGATGTGCGCTCTTGCATAGATTTAATTTTAAAACCATCATGACAGATAGATGCAGGAAATTAACAGCTGCCTTCAGGGGCGGTGCTAGACATTAATCCTTGGGGTGGTCTGAGTGCCTGAGCAGTGGCCAACGCGATCTCAAAAGAGGGAAATTTTGGGCTCTTTACCTCTACTTTCCACATTTTTCAAGCAATTCTAACCCTTTCAAATTTGAACGGATCAGCACATTCCCATTTTTTTTAATTCAAATTGAAAGCTAAAAATTAAAAAATGTGTGTCTAAGTGCCACATTTTAACAATTTGAAACCGTTCCAACTATAAACTGTTCAGTTTATGCCAAGCACTTTTTTCTAAAAATGTCAAATTAAAAGGCCTAATTTAAAAGGTTGGTGTTTTTGGCTGTAATTTCCACATTTTTGGGGTCGATACAAAACATTCCGACTTCAAACTGTTCAGCACATGCGGCTTTCCACCTTGCAAGAGTCAGTCAGTCTCATGGGCTCACCACCCATGGGAGGGGCCAAAGGGGTCGGGTGCAGTGTGAGATGGGCGGTAGCCAAAGGCGGGGACCCTGGCGGTCCGATCCTCGGCTGCAGAAGCTGGCTCTAGGGACATGGAATGTCACCTCTCTTACAGGGAAAGAGCCCGAGCTGGTGTGCGAGGTAGAAAAGTTCCGACTGGATATAGTCGGACTTACCTCCACACACAGCCTGGGTTCTGGTACCAGATCTCTCGAGAGGGGTTGGACTCTCTTCCACTCTGGAGTAGCCCACGGTGAGAGGCGCAGAGCAGGTGTGGGCATACTCATTGCCCCCCGGCTCAGTGCCTGTACATTGGGGTTCACACCAGTAGACGAGAGGGTTGCCTCCCTCCGCCTTCAAGTGGGGGGACGGGTCCTGACTGTTGTTTTGGGTGCGCACCCAACAGCAGTTCAGCGTACCCACCCTTTTTGGAGTTCTTGGAGGGTGTGCTGGAGAGTACTCCTGCTGGGGACTCCCTTGTTCTGCTGGGGGACTTCAATGCTCACGTGGGCAACGACAGTGAGACCTGGAGGGGCGTGATTGGGAAGAACGGCCCCCCCGATCAGAACTCGAGTGGTGTTTCATTATTGGACTTCTGTGCTCGTCACGGATTTTCCATAATGAATACCTTGTTCAAACATAAGGGTGTCCATATGTGCACTTGGCACCAGGACACCCTTGGCCGCAGTTCGATGATTGACTTTGTGGTTGTATCATCGGATTTGCGGCCGTATGTTTTGGACACTCGTGTGAAGAGAGGGGCAGAGCTGTCAACAGATCACCACCTAGTGGTGAGTAGGCTCCGATGATGGGGGAAGATGCCGGTCCGACCTGGCAGACCCAAACGTATTGTGAGGGTTTGTTGGGAGCGTCTGGCGGAATCCCCTATCAGAAGGAGTTTCAACTCCCACCTCCGACAGAGCTTTTCTCATGTCCTGGGGGAGGCGGGGGACATTGAGTCCGAGTGGACCATGTTCCGTGCCTCTATTATTGAGGCGGCCAATCTGAGTTGTGGCCGTAAGGTGGTTGGTGCCTGTCGTGGCGGCAACCCCCGTACTCGCTGGTGGACACCGGCATTAAAGGATGCCGTCAAGCTGAAGAAGGAGTCCTATCGGGCCTTTATGGCCTGTAGGACCCCAGAGGCAGCTGACGGGTATCGACTGGCCAAGCGGAATGCAACTTCGGTGGTCGCCGAGGCAAAAACTCGGGCGTGGGAAGAGTTCGGCAAGGCCATGGAAGCCGACTTCCGGATGGCTTCGAGGAAATTCTGGTGCACCATCCGACGTCTCAGGAGGGGGAAACAGTGCACCACTAACACTGTGTACAGTGGGGATGGGGTGCTGTTGACCTCGATTCGGGACGTTGTGAGCCGGTGGGCGAAGTACTTCAAAGACCTCCTCAACTCCACCAGCACGCCTTCCTTGGAGGAAGCAGAGTCTGGGGACTCTGAGGTGGGCTCTCCTATCTCTGTGGTCGAAGTCACAGATGTGGTTAAAAAGCTCCTCGGTGGCAAGGCCCCAGGGGTGGATGAGATCCGCCCGGAGTTCCTCAAGGCTCTGGATGTTGTGGGGCTGTCCTGGTTGACACGCCTCTGCAACATCGCGTGGTCAGCGGGGAGAGTGCCTCTGGATTGGCAGACCGGGGTGGTGGTCCCTCTTCTTAAAAAGGGGGACCGGAAGGCGTGTTCCAACTACAGAGGGATCACACTCCTCAGCCTCCCTGGTAAGGTCTATTCAGGGGTGCTGGAGAGGAGGGTCCGTCAGGAAGTCGAGCATCAGATTGAGGAGGAGCAGGGTGGTTTACGTCCCGGCCGTGGAACAGTGGACCAGCTCTCCACCCTTAGCAGGATCCTCGAGGGTATGTGGGGATTCGCCCAACCAGTCTACATGTGTTTTGTGGACTTGGAGAAGGCGTTTGACCGTGTCCCTCGGGGAGTTCTGTGGGGGGTGCTTCGTGGGTATGGGGTACCGAACCCCCTGATACGGGCTGTTCAGTCACTATACCACCGATGTCAGAGTTTGGTTCGCATTGTCGGCAGTAAGTCGGAATCGTTTCCAGTGAGGGTAGGACTCCGCCAAGGCTGCCCTTTGTCGCCGATTCTGTTCATTACCTTTATGGACAGAATTTCTAGGCGCAGCCGAAGCGTTGAGGGGGTCTGTTTTGGTAGCCTCAGTATTGCATCTCTGCTTTTTGCAGATGATGTGGTACTGTTGGCTCCTTCAAGCAGGGCTCTCCAACTCTCACTGGAGCGTTTCGCAGCCGAGTGTGAAGCGGTTGGGATGAAAATCAGCACCTCCAAATCGGAAACCACGGTCCTCAGTCGGAAAAGGGTGGAGTGCCCCCTCCGGGTCGGGGAGGAGATCTTGCCCCAAGTGGAGGAGTTTAAGTATCTTGGGGTCTTGTTCACGAGTGAGGGCAGGAGGGAGCGAGAGATCGACAGGCGGATCGGTGCAGCGTCTGCTGTGAGGCAGACGTTGTATCGGTCTGTCGTGGTAAAGAAGGAGCTGAGCCAAAGGGCGAAGCTCTCAATTTACCGGTCGATCTACGTTCCAACCCTCATCTATGGTCACCAGCTATGGGTCGTGACTGAAAGAACGAGATCCCGGATACAAGTGTCCGAAATGAGTTTTCTCCGCAGGGTGTCCGGGCTCTCCCTTAGAGATAAGGTGAGAAGCTCGGTCATCCGGGAGGGGTTTAGAGTCGAGCCGCTTCTCCTCCACATCGAGAGGAGCCAGATGAGGTGGCTTGGGCATCTGATTTGGATGCCTCCTGAACGCCTCCCTGGTGAGGTGTTCCGGGCATGTCCCACCGGGAGGAGACCCCGAGGACAACCCAGGACACACAGGAGAGATGTGTCACCCAGCTGGCCTTGGAGCGCCTCGGGATCCCCCGTGGAGAGCTGGAAGAAGTAGCTAGGGAGAGGGAAGTCTGGGCTTCCCTGCTAAAGCTGCTGCCCCCGCGACCCGGCCCCGGATAAAGCGGTAGAAGATGGATGGATGGATGGATGGATGGATGGATGGATGGAAGAGTCAGCAGTCCCATACAAAATTTCTGTGGGAATTTTCTAGTTTATTATAAATAGCTCTATGACAGTGTCAGTCAGAATTTATATTATCTTAATCTGGATATCGTTAAATTGTGCAAATGGCCATAATGTTGTGGCTCGGTGGTGTGTATCAAAATTGTACATGGAACCTCAGTTAACTATGATAGGAGAAAATCCATGATATTGACCATATAAAATATGTTTTAATATATAGTTTTACAGTTTTAGGATTTAAGCACACTTAAAACACACTTTTTAAAGTTATCTTCGGCACCTGTACTCATTGTCACAGTCAAGATGTGGGGAAAATGTACATTGTCAGTTTTTCAAATAAAGAGCAAAATGTGCTTCCATCAGGCTGTTATTTTTAATTTTTTTTAATCACTCCCAAATTAAGATTTCTGTCAAACTGATACATAAGACAAAAGATAATCAAACATTAGTGTTGGAATGGTTCACTAAATCTAATATTCAATATACCATGTAACTTAGGGTTCAAGTTAAATAAGTTTTATATGATGGACATATTTGTATTACCATAGCAAATTCCAGCTAGTTGTAATCTCCCCAAAGTAAGAGTTCTGATGCATCATCAAACGGACGAGCAGGAAGTCCATTTTATGCACGTAAAGCGACTCTTGCTCTCATCTGGCTAACGCAAGGCACACGAGACGGGGATCAGGTGCCGTTAGTCAGTCTCTCAGCGTTGTGGCGGGTGTACAGCAAATGTTTGGACAACGGATATTGCATAAACAAGCAATGAAATTGTGCAAAAAGAGCACCAATAAGGAGGCCCAACAAACAGGAATCTCGGTGAGCACAGGCGCGACTCTACACGCTGTTTGTAATTGAAAGCGGCGGACCGGGATTCCTTTTTGTGAATCTGGATAGACTCCTCCGCTTCTCCTCGCGCTCTTTAATGAGTAAACTCAGTCACAGAGCTCTCTGCCAGTAAAAAAAAAAAAAAGCTGTCTGTGCCAATATGTTCCTTTAGGGTAGGGGTCGGCAACACAAAATGTTGAAAGAGCCATAAAGGACAAAAAAAACAAAAAACAAATATGTCTGGAGCCGCAAAAAAATAAAAGCCTTCTATAAAACTTACAATGAAGGAAACACATGCTGTATGTATGTAGGAGACTGGACTGTCTCAGAATTGTTTATGTTATTCATTCCTTTGTTGTGTGTTCACATTTTGTTTGATTTTTTGTTTTGGTGCATTATTTTCGCTTTTCTTAGTGTCAGTGAAGTTATAATTAATTTCTGTTTTTCTGAGGCACGGAGTCGGACGCAGACAGGTCTGTCGAGACTGTTAAAAGCATAAGTAAGGTGTACGTTTAAAAAACCAACACCACAGCTCTCCTTTTTCTGAGCTGCAACATGTATCTATTTGAGCTATATTAGCCTACTATCAAAATCCTTTTCCATTTTCAAACATTTTCTATAAAGTTCCACGGAGCCACTAGATGTCGCTAAAGAGACACACGCGGCTCTGGAGCCGAGTGTTGCCGACCCCCGGATTAGGTCATAATAGGAACCAAACCTGAGCCTGCCGGACCGATCCGTTTGGACGGGTTTTCAAAAACCATTCCACATTGATGAAACATTGGACATTCAAACACCAAAATATTCAACCAAACCACAACATTTTATGAACATCAGCAAGCTAAGTTTGTTGGAAAAAAACCCTAACAAACTCTTTTTGTCATATATTAAAACGTGACAATAGTGCATTCGTAAAATGATCTGTGGAAAAAAAAAATGTGAAAAAAATAGAAGCTAAAAAATCCACAACATAGGGGTGGGGGGGGGCATGAACAATGATTCGGTATCAAGTGGGGGTACACTCTGTGGCTAATTTATCGATATCGCGTCCAGCAAAGTCATAATATGGAAAGATCTGCTGAGATACCTGATGGATAGTCATAGCGACATGGCAGTGTGACAGTGGTTCCTGCCCACACACAGATCTCTCTTCGGGAAAAGGACACACTCCACCTGCTTTGGCCCCCTGCAGCACAATAATGCACTTTGTCAACACCAGCGTGCGCAATTCTATTCATTGCCAGAACTGTGCCCAAGTTCACCAATAGATTTGGTGTTTTACCGATGCTCTCTCAATCCATCCATTTGGTCCAGCTGGGAGAGGATCCAGCTGCCATGTACTCCATATAAAAAGCTCACTTTTAATTTATGCACATGTCCTACCAAGAACAAGGATCATTCAGAAATTGTCTTTTTAAAACCATCATGCCAGCCGACTTACCAAAGAGAATATTGAAAAAGATCTTGACATAATCTACTCCTGTATTGACATTGCCTGTTTTTGTCTTCTTCAAGGATGACAATATAACAGTGGACACATTTTTTTTTTCTTCACATGAGAAATGGGCTTTGGGAAGTTTCTGGTTTGGAATATATACTCCAAGACAAAATAGTGTACTCCGTTCCAAAACACACAAGTGAAAATATGTCTCCTTGGAGAATAAAGTGTCAAACAGCATCAAATCAAATGGATGCATTGAGATTTCATGGTGACATTCCGTGCTGCTCACAGCCTGCAGGGGTGACGAGCTTGCACAAAAAGGCAATCAATACTTATAAATAACCTGAGTGTAATGGCAAGGGCACCTGGCTGCAGGACCTTAATAAACCTATATAGTATCGGACTTAGATTGTTGCTCCATTTCTGATTAACTGTGTTGTACAAGGCCATGGTCAAATGGGTGATGACATCATTGACATTCACAAAGAATAAAACATCTGTCAATCAAAACACACTTCCCAGACCTGATGCTACCCAATAAAATGTAATCATATTGTTTAAAATTACAAATTCAGTTATCAAATCTGATAGTTTGCAGATATTTTTCACCGACCTGGTAAAGTTGTAAGTATTGTAGCCAGAAGTAATGCACCTGCCAACATCTCCGCGGGCTCTAAAATGTCACAGGAGAAGAAAAGATGAAGCGGCAGAAAACAATACAATCAACTGCATAATGCTACTTCCATATTAAATAAACATCACTCACCCTTAAGAGTACAATCTCGTCATTCAGCTCTATTCCACCTGAACGGAGATGGGAGTTTTTTTCGGAGCAAGGAGATTAGCTTGGTGATGTGAATCATTCGAGGAAGAGGAGGGTAGGGGGAGAGGAGGGTGTAGAGGGAGGAGAAGGAGAAAGACGTTTCAGTCAATTTGCTCTCCCATAATCCCTTATTTCAATGTATTACGGGTCAAAGAAGTGGGGCGGCGTGGCTCGGCGGAAGAGTGGTTGTCGGTTCGATTCCCGGGACCATGTCGAAGTGTCCTTGAGCAAGATACCGAACCCCCAATTGTTCCTGTTGGTGTGTCTGCTGGTGAATGAAGAAGCACATTGATCATTTCTCTTGCTGCAAACCTGAAGTTCGTGCGGGACATTTGTTGACTACAATAATCCCTCATTTATCGCGGTTAATGGGGACCAAAACTTTGCGATGCACTGAAGCTAAACGAACCGTGAAATAGCGAGGGATCACTGTACTGTACTTGGTTTTGTAAATTTGACATTTCACAGTGTTAACTTGTATCTTGTAATTAACTATTAACTTGTATCACATAACACATCTTCCTATGGCGTTTCTCCATCAATTGGAGCTGAAATAAATGTCATCGTTGTACAAAGACTTTCGTTGTCTTGGTTTCCCTGGACAAGACAATGACATGACTTTTGGAATCACACTAGTATTATAATTGGTGACCAAAATCAAGAGTATAAAAGAGTGTGTTAAAAGTATCAAATACTTCAGGCAAAGCGAACAGGTGCTGGATTGTTTGTGAAAGTCTATAAGCTAACTAAAGTACCTGAACTAGATTCGTTTGTTTGACCATGCCACAGGCTCCGTTCGTCACGTGATCTTTTTTTCAGGTCTTTCTGAGTACCTGTCATAAAATGGCTTCTCTGGTGACTGTCACACATTTTTTTTATTCTTTGAGCACAACCTTGATGCTATAAAGACTCAGTTACTGGATGTTGTTCAGTACTGAATACCATTTTTTGGGGGGGTTCCACAGCCAAGTTTCTGAGCTGTCATCTGTCATGTGACTATGCATTTCTTTTGTTTTTCACCCCCTTTGACTGTTGGGGAAGCCCTGAGTGGAAGTGAGGGATTAAGTTTTCAATCTGCATGGGTTGATTTTCTTGGAGCTGCACGGCAGGCTATTAACTTTGACATATTATCAGCTTTTATTCACTTTAACGCATCCGCAGAGTAACATTAGCATCCAGCCGAAGTGGTGTTTCCGGCCATCTGATAGAAACACAAATCAAATTTTCACTCTACATTAAGCTCTGTTTTGCACCTTTTCCAATCAGCTCCAGAGGGAAATATTGAATATTTTACACAATAAAAGTGAGAAAAAAAAGAAGCTGAACACGCAGAAATTCCGATTACATTCTTAGGACTCCTCTGAGAAAAGTACTCACACAATGGTTGTTCGTTTTAGAGAGATAAAAAGTACAAATAAAAGATCTTTTCATAAGATGACTTATTTTCGATACAATTTCATTTTTAAAATAAACCATGGCTGAAAATATCATCTACTGTTCTTAAATGAAGCTTTAACCATTTTTTCTACAGCTTTTAGTTTTCCAAGAAAATACAAGCCAATGAATCTCAGTATGTGAAAAACATGAAAAAATATACACTACGCATGAGCTATTCATTTTAGTGTGCGTTTTAAAAAAAATATTTTTTTTTTAGTTCGGGCAAGCACTGCACAAATGCTAGCACAAATACAACACACATCTTCTTACCACAAGCGAGTGTGGCCTCAAAATGATTTCTTTAAATTGAAGGTCATATTTGTACATATACTGCTCCTTTAATACAAACACTCCAAGCAGGTGTCCTGATTAGTCCGCTCATCCCTTGCTCAATTTCGAAAAGTCAGCAAAGAAATTCAGCCCAAACCAGACGGGAGGAGGCGGAAAGACCTTTCAGTCAACCGTGTCCACTTAGGCTGATGAATGTAAATGACTTTAACATCCAACTCTGCTACATCGTGGCTAAATAGATGTCATCTTAGCGTCATGATTGGCCTCCATAAGTCCATCATTAACCCAATGAGCGATCGGTTAAGCGTTCAATTCATTCAAGGTGCATAGAGAAGCTGGACTGAATTTTATTTAGAAAACTTTCTTGTGATCAACATCTGGAAATGGAAGTCCTTTGTTTGATGTGTGCACTATAGCATATTAGTGTTTTAATGAGGGCAAAGTTATGAAATAAAGGCTTCTCCGTTCCTCATTTGGGTCTTAAAAAAGTGGTACTTTCTAAGTGACATCTGCATGATGTTTAGTGAGTGAGAACTGAGCTTGACTTTGAAATGTCAGCCTAATAAGAAGCAGAAATTCTTTGGTTTGGGAAAGTTACCTTAGAAAAATAATAAAAATCCTCAGGATATGAGGTTAAATGAACAATTTATTCCAGTTCACAGATTGCTAGGTTGGATTATGGGTTGGGACCCAAAATGGGTCGCAGGCAGACATTCTTCTTGTGAGACCCCACATGACAGAAACATTCGTGTGATTTAATGATACTGCGTTCCGAAAGGGGGGAGGTCATTTAATTCTAGGACCCATTTTAAGAACCCACTGCAGTGTTCCTCCTCTGAATTCAGTATGCATTGCATGAAGTCGAGAGAATGGTGGGCTTTGAGTTTAACCTGTAACCACAGAATGACTTCAAAAGGATCACAACGCACTAATAGGTCAAAGCCTGATGTAATCTTAATCAAAAGCAGACCGGCTAAACGAGTGAAGAGAAACAGATGAAGGGAGCTCGATTAAGTGTGAGTGACCACAAACAGAGAGGAAAGAGTGAATCTGAAGCGTAGAAAAAGAAAAAGAGGCGATGAGGTAGGGTTGCAGAGGAAGTCGAATGGTCGTCAGTAGGGTGTACATCAAGAGTGATAATATACCAAGTGCAGAGCGATAATGGGGCAGTTCTAATATTTAGTCTGATTATGGGTGTGGAGGGTGGGGTGGACTTCCATTTGAACTTAATTGGCCCCCGAAAAAAGTATGTTGCAATAGCTGGGACAATGTAACTTTAGTTTTCCTGATTTGTTTGAAAGTGGCTAAAATGGCACTGCGTGGCACTCCTTGGAGTCTGGCGTTAACTGCCCCTTTCCTACGATATAAGAAGTGGCGTGCTTACATTTGCATTAGTGGTTCGACAACGTAATTGTGACATGCAGTTGGTGAGCTTGCTATGGCTACACCTTGAAAATGTATCTTCCCTTCTGAGAGTATGGCGTGGCAGCTTTAGAGAGCCTCGTTGTTGGCCGTGATTGTAACAGACGAAGAAAACAAAGAAGAAGAGGAAGAAGAAGAAGAAGAAGAAGAACAATTAGCGAGGGGAAAAGCTCAATCTGTTTCGACAGCAAGTGTGTTGACCGGGGCTTTGGGCAGGAGTGGCCACTACAGAGTGCCTTTGTTGGCAGCCGTGAGTTTGCACACCTCGCTGAGATGGTAGCATCCATTTTTCTGATCAAAGAAGTGGTTTGCATTTGTTGTGTACAGTTAAATGGGCCATGGTTTCAGAGCATTCAGTGGACATGCCCACATTATTTGAAAGGGGACTGAATAGCTTGATTGTGATTTTGAAAAACAGACTTACAGAGTTGACGTTTTTATTTTTTCCCCATTCAAATTGTCACGTTGCATGATGGTGGAGGACCCCAAAAAGCAGGCAAGAGGGAGGAGCAAGGTGTACTTGAAAGATTGTATTAAAACACAGAGAAAACTAAATCCTAAACAAACAAAGTCCTGAAAACAAAAAGAATCCAAAGTAGCAAACAAAACCATGACTGAAGCTAAAACATAACAGTGACCAAAACATGACTGAAACAAACCTGACAGCAGCAAAGAAGCAAACAATGACCCGACCATGAGTGGTCAGGCGGGAGTCCTTTGATACAATTACAGTCAAACCTTGGTTTTCGTCCATAATCCGTTCCAGAAGGCTGTTCGAAAACCGAAATTGTTCGAAAACCGAAACCACGCTCTTTTTAAAATAAAAATGTTTACTGAACACATCTGCTCACAATGGAAAGCAACACGAGGAAGCGACACTTCCTCGTGTAAGGAATGCGAGAGGAGTCAAATGGTGCATTCAAGTGCGTTCAGTTTGTTCGAGAACCGAAATTTGAAAGTTTGTCCGAGGCATAAAAAACTCGAAATTTTTGGTCGAAAACCGAATTGGTCGAAAACCGAGGTTTGACTGTAATGACTTAATGACAAACAAGTGTGCAGCTGCAGGGAGAGCCCTACAGTGCCACCTGGTGGTCCCAAACAGAATCATGACACAAATTTGGTAGTGTTGCTATCATAGGTGGGAGTAAGTCACATACAACGCCGTGAAAAAGTATTAACCCCCTTCCTGAGTTCTGTTTTCTTTTCATATTCATCATAAAGATTTCAGTTCATTAAACCAATTTTAGTAGCACACAGAGATAACCCAAGGAAATACGAAATCCAGTTTCTAAATACCCAAAAATTCAAACCCTATGTGAAAAAGTAATTGCCCCCTGAACCTCATAATGGGGTGTGCCACCCCTGGCAGCAAAAACGGAAACTGTCGCGTTTGCGATAATTGGTGATGAGTCTTTCACATCACCGTGGAGGAATTTTGGCCCACTTTTCTTCGCAGTATTGCATCAACTCCACCATATTGGAGGATGTTCTAGCATGAATTGCCTGTTAATAAGGTCACACCACAGCATCTCAATTGGATTCAAATCTGGACTTTGACTTGGCCTCTCCAAAACTTTAATTTAGTTTTGTTATAGCTATTCAGATGTGGACTTACTGGTGTGTTTTGGATTGTTGTCCTGCTGCATGATCCAAGATCGCTTGAGTTTGAGGACGCAAACTGATTATCGGACGTTCTCCTTCAGGATTTTCTGGTAGACAGCAGAATTCATGGTCCCATTAACCACAGCAAGTTGTCCTGGTCCTGAAGTAGCAAAGCAACCACATACCAACACAGTACCATCACCATGTGTCACTGCAGGCATAACGTGCTTTTTATCAAATGCTGTGCCATTTTTACCCCAGACGTATCGGGCTGCACATCTTCCAAAAATATTTGACTCAACAGTGCACAAAATATTTTTCCAAAAGTCTTGAGGACCATCAAGATGTCTTTTGGCAAATGTGAGACAAGCCTTTGTGTTCTGTTTGGACAGCAGCGCCTCACACTACAGTCCTTTGAACAGATTTCTGTCGTTTTGAAAAAGATTCAAAATAATGATCTGAGTAGAGAACATCTTTTTAAAATCGTAAACCCACACCCAACTGTGTTGCTCCCTTTGACTCAGTAGCTCATTTCTTGGATCAGTGAGAGAAAAGTGCAGTAAAATGTAGCTTATTTGTAAATTGGTTGTACTGTTAATGCAACTATTTGTTCGCGGTCTTCCTGAATAAAATAATACCCCGTGTGTGGGTGTTAGCCCTCCCCCAACCCCGACCCGTTTGTTCTAATCAGAAAACTAAGCAAACCAGCGACAAGATCACCTTCCAGTCCAAATGTACATCAAGTTTCATGATGAAATTCTGATTGTTTAGCTAATAGGAAAGAAACACAACAGAATAAGGTGGCACGCGTTTACTGTCGCATATCATGTGTAATGAAGGCATCACGGCATGCGTGTCTGTGTGCATATGCACACGCGCATTTGTGTACATGTAGGGTTATGGGTCAATTGTGGAATGTTGGCTGCTTGAAAAGTAGGTCTGTCAAAAGGTTCAGCACCCCTGGTCCATGTATACATTTCTGCGCAATCGCTTTTTTAGTGGTAGCGTTTCAAAATAACTCTCTCTGTAATGTCTAATAATGTCTTTTCACTTAAATGCACAATTTACACGAAGTTCAGTTTCTGTTTGATCAGTTATTGGTAAGCTGAGCTGACATTTTAACTGCGTCTGACAGATAAAGTTATACGTAGATGTGTCTCGGATCCTTGAGTCACAAACCTTGAATGTTGCAATTGTCTTTGGTTGTCGAACGTCTCCGTTATCAACCAAATCGGATTTCAACCAGAAAATTTGCGATTTTTACACCTCGGGTTACGACTGAAAACCGGTTTTCAACCGAACTGAGCAAACCTGAATACGGCACTCGACTCCTCTCAACTTCCTTACACAAGGAAGTGACGCTTCCTCGTGTAACGTTGATTGTGAGCAGACGTGTTTTTTGTGATTTACGCAAATCTGACTGTTTTTTTGTTATTTCTGATAGTGTATTAGCCCCTAATCATGGGCGAATAAAATAGTTTTGGATTTTGAATAAATAGCTTTTTGAACAGCCTTCTGCAACGGATTATGGTCAAAAACCGAGGTATGACTGGATATTCATTCTTGGAGCGTCCTCTGTGACACTTGCCTAACTAGGCAGCCTTAGCCCTGATCTCATAGCGTAGCCTACTGGTTGGGTTACCGTATGTGCAACACACACACACACACACACACACACACACACACAAATATTTCAAAATGGATTTAAAATGAAAACAGAATGACCTGTCCAGTCATTGAGTTCAAGTCAAAGTAAAGTCGCGTCTTATGAAAGCCAATTGTCTGAGTCAGTTCAAATCAGTCAATTTTTTTACCAAGCATAAAATCAGCTATTCAAGTCGAGTTCATGTCATAAGACTCACGTGCCCCATCTCAGGTTGTTGTCAACTCTGCGCTTTGGTTTATCAAATTTACAGCGACTTTTACATCTTAACAAAATTTGAAAATATAAGAGACTCCACACACAATGATAGAAAGTCTATGTGACAGAGAAATCTATGAGCAAAATTGTATCATGTTTAAAGTTTCATTTAATTTGGACACATCTAAACGTTTGGGTGCATATCCAGCACCCCCAAATGCCTGTGCACAAAGGCAAAGGCAAAGGCCACCCGGTCGGAGGGCTATTGAAGTCCACAATTACCACGTCAATGCAGGGGGGGGGGGGGGGGGGAACAGAGGAGAGAAGGATAGACTCGGTCACGAAGGGGGAATCAATAATTCGGGAACAGCGGTTGAACAACAAAAGACGATTTGAGAACACCCGTCGCGTCCAGGCGACATTTGTCGTCCGCAAAGTCTGCAACATGTTGATTCAGCGTAGACCAGATGGAAAGGCGTCACCGTACCGGTGGTTCAAAGCTCAAACCAAGGTAACCAATCACTACCGTGCGGTATGCAAATATCGGGGGCAGTGTTTTTCTTGTATTTTGTAATAAAAGTTCGAATTGGCGGGAAAGGAGCTTGAGTGTGATCACGGAGCAACTAAACCGTCGTTCGCTCTCAGAGATCCGCTCCCGTGGATATTGAAGACAATTTTCCTGTGTGCCGAGTCATTTCTTTAACTTTGTCCGAGAAAAATCTCTGACACTATGTTCTTCCAATATGTGCTATAGACAACCATTTGCTTCTCTATTTTTGTCCGGCTCAAGCGTAAGCTTCAAGTTGGTTCTTTATTGGCTAATGTTATGTTTCACAGGCGGCCCGGTAGTCCAGTGGTTAGCACGTCGGCTTCACAGTGCAGAGGTACCGGGTTCGATTCCAGCTCCGGCCTCCCTGTGTGGAGTTTGCATGTTCTCCCCGGGCCTGCGTGGGTTTTCTCCGGGTGCTCCGGTTTCCTCCCACATTCCAAAAACATGCACGGCAGGCTGATTGTACACTCTAAATTGTCCCAAGGTGTGAGTGTGGGCGTGGATGGTTGTTCGTCTCTGTGTGCCCTGCGATTGGCTGGCAACCGATTCGGGGTGTCCCCCGCCTACTGCCCGAAGACAGCTGGGATAGGCTCCAGCGACCCTCGTGAGGATCAAGCGGTTCGGAAAATGGATGGATGGATGGATGTTATGTTTCACGTCACAACTGCGGAGTCTGAAGCTTGGCAGAATTCTGTATTGACCACACATAAGGATTTGTGACTGGAAATATTAAACACGGTTCAACTTTTACCAATGTTGGCCCAGACAGTTTTCCGAAAATCACTGCATTATCCTGCTTCTTAGGGTTCTTGCTTGACACGTTTGCCTTCCCTCTCCAGTTTCAACACAAAAGAACAATCCAAGGAAAGGCGATCAAACTCTTGACAGCGGTAACAAGCATTAAGCACACTGAAGAAGAGAATAGCGAAGAGGGGACCGTTTTAGACATATGATTGTCGGACGGACAAGAAAGAGGAAGAAAAATCCACAAAAATGTGAGAGGAGAGAAACAGGAGTTAGAATGGAGAAATGTATGACAGCATTTATCCAACGTTTATGGTGGGGAAGGTATCCATCTCCTCACCACAGATGAAGTGTGACCTGAAGATTTTTTCCACTGTTGCAAAACACTTCCTGCCCGGCAGTTTGCATGTAATGCGCCTACTCGTAGTTTGCGCCGCTGCCATTCTATATGTTGTGTAATATGCTATTTGGGTGTTATTCCAGGGCCCACAGATTAGACTCTAAATGCCCCAGGCTCTCCGCCGTTGGAAAGAGTCCACACAAACATATAACGCCTGTCCAACATGTGTTAGTCTTCATGCTGAGTGGACCTCTCCATGGGGGAAGTCTGGGCAAGAATGATGAGGATCAGAGTTACAATCATTTCTGACAAGGTGATATGTTGTTTTTGTGCTGCCTTTTAGGCTCTCTACACGATGATTTGATGAGTGGGACTGTGGCCAAGAAAATCACTGCAGCAAGTTGGGAATAAGGGGGGGGGGGGTGAAAAGTGAGAAAGGAGCTTCCTCTTAATGAAACCTTTGTAACTTGTCAATAATATGCTTAGACACCACATTTAACCAATAAATAAGATAAACTAGACACTTTTATCGCACAATTGTAAGAGCATCAAGAAATATGGAAGTCCTGTAGCGCTATGAAATTATTCGAATCCCATTCACAAACTGTGCAGTTTCATTTACGCGTCTGCCAGAGATGAGTTTGTGGCTGCCGTGGCGTTCTCCGCTGCATGAGTCACGTCTGCTGGTTATTATGAGTGGGAGCATTTGGCTGCCCCCACCCCACCCACTTCTATTACTCCGTCTAGTGGTAACAGGCAAAATTACAAAATGATTTGGGTCTCATCCAAGTGTCTTGACAAAGATCATATTTGAATTAAACCAAACCAGATGAATATAAGGGCACATTTTTGGTTGACTTTGTGAGCAATTGCTAGAACTAATGCAAGTCAGGCCTGTCTAGACTCTCGAGCAGTGGTTCTTAACATTTTTAGAAGTACCGAACCCAACCAGTTCATATGCACATTCACCGAACCCTTCATGAGTGAAAAATAAATACAGTATGTATTGTTTTTACAAATTCAAGATATTTAAAAAAAACTGCATTTATTAAAAACAGAAAAAAGTACCGGTAAATAAAATGTCAAGAGAGAAGTATACTTTTTTTTTTATTGTACGACGTACTATCACGACAGTCAAGCGTTGACTATGAAGCGAACTACATTTCCCACAGCACTGATTGGACAAGCAATGTCATATGATCATCGGGCGTGTCACAACTAATGAACATGTTGAGTCGCTTGTGTCTTGCCTCCATGGCAGAGGCTCCGTTGAACCCTTGAAACCGACTCACCAAACCCCTGGGGTTCGATCGAACCCAGGTTAAGAACCACTGCTCTAAAGTACCTAAATTCTAGTGAGTAAATATCATAAGTACACCAATCATGACAGATTGGTGCAAAATCAAAAGAAATGATTTATTTGGTGAGAATTTTCATTTATCTCATCACGGTTAATCCAAAAGTCCTCCAACCTGACACATTGGAATTTTTATTCCCCCCCCCACCCCCCAATTAAGAAAAATAAATACAAAATAGAAACTCATCTATGATTTTACTTCACGCTGACTTAAAAATGTACATGATCCGCTGGATGTAACTGTGCTCTGTTAACAATTGTTGTTTCTTTCTATGTTGACACCTATTTTAAGATTAGCGGACCAGTCTATTCTAGTCTACTGTATACAGTGAAACTCCTCCACAACGAAACCTACATGGGCAAAAATACCCCCTAGTGTGAAAAAATTTTCATGCATGAAAACCATTCCCACTTTTCTTCTCCCCCTACGACGAAAAGTCCCCCTGTTCCGTTATACGAAATCTTTTTCTCTGCTCTTGCCTTGCAACGAGATTCACTACAAGGAAAACAAGCCTTCCGCAGAAGTCTAATCCAACAGCAACCTCTACTGCTTCGTTCGGAAACGGCAAAAGCAACCACCACACTGGTGTACACATGCGCAGTAGTCCAGGAAGTATTTGTTATTGTTAGTTTCAGACGCAGCATGAACGTTGCGTTGCTAAAATTGCTATGAAACGGACCTTTGCAGACCAAGGAGTTAAGAAAGGAAAAGCATTCACTCTTTAAGACAGGGTAAAAGTAATAAAAATGAAAGCTGGAGGAAGCAAAGTAAAAGACATTATGCAAGAAATTGATGTAAGTGGAAGTGAATGCTGATCGTAAATTTCGCTATTTCTTTCCCGTTTTTTTCTTTCCACACTGACTATATGATGTGTATGCTCATATTTATCCACTACGTAATAAAAATAAAGAGTACACACATACGTTTTGTGTGTGTGTGTGTGTGTGTGTGTGTGTGTGTGTGTGTGTTTACATCTGAGATCAAATTTGCTACAGTGAAAAGCCCCCTGTTGTGAAAAATGTCTTGCTGCAAACATGATTTCGTTGTAGAGGAGTTTCACTGTAATGCCCTGTGTAGTCTTTTGTGTGTCGTGACTGAAAGAGCAAGATCCCGAATACAAGTGGCCAAAATCAGTTTCCCCTGCAGGGTGTCCGGGCTTTCCCTTAGAGATAGGGTGAGAAGCTCGGTCATCCAGGAGGGACTCAGAGTCGAGCCGCTTCTCCTCCACATTGAGTGGAGTCGGATGAGGTGGCTCGGGTATCTGATTATGATGCCTCCTGGATGCCTCCCATGTGAGGTGTATTCTGTGCATGTCCCACCTGCAGGATGTCCCAGGGATGACCCAGGAATTTCTGGAGACACTATGTCTCTCAGCTGGCCTGGGAATGTCTTGGGATCCCTCCGGAACCGATGGAAGACGTGACTGCGAAGAAGGAAGTCTTCCTGCTGAAGCTGCTGCCTCTGCGACCGGATGCGGAATAAATAGATGTATTCTATTGTACTGGAGAGCCATCTGATGTTCCAAAATGTTTTTCTGTTCTAAAAATTATTTCGTTTTTCAGGTCACACATTACAGTGAGAGTGTAGAATCGTACAGATCTCTACAAGCCCATAGCTTCAAGAACTGCGATAAAAGTGTGATCAGTTTAAACACGTGAGTCATCATGCTCAGATCCCTTTTTAAATTTGACTGAATGATGATGAAAAGCTTCACAATCTTATCCATGGCTCTTCATATCGAGGCTAACTGACTAATTGGCATTTGGTACCTGGGCGTTTTGCGTGTACTATGTTGAAATTCTTCTAATTTCTCCTGTAATATGACAAAAATAACAGCACATTATATTCAACAGAGATGCTGATTATTAAATGGATTAATGTGGTCAGATAGCAACAGATGTGTTAAGCAGGTCAAATTTGGCTTACTCTGACCGACCAATGGCGGCCGGGTGGTCGACTGGTTAGCGCGTCGGCCTCATAGTGCAGAGGTGCGGCGTTCTATTCCTGCTCCTGTGTGGAGTTTGCATGTTCTCCCCGTGCCTGCGTGGGTTTTCTCTGGGTACTCCGGTTCCAAAACCACGCATGGCAGGTTAAAGGAATGGTTGTATGTCTCTGGGTGCCCTGCGACTGGCTGGCAACCAGTTCAGGGTGGGCCTCGCCTACTGCCCGAAGATAGCTGGGATAGGCTCCAGCACGCCCCCCGACCCTTGTGAGGATAAAAGCGGATCAGAAAATGAATGGATGGATGGATGCCTGACCAATCACAATAAAAATGCTGACGTTGTTAATTTCAAATTGAATGGGTAAAGAAACCAGCTTTCTTTCTGAAGGCCTTGTGCAGATAAGATTGACATAGAGGGCTGAAATTGGACAGAAAAAAAACCTACCCTCCGCAGACATTCACAGGGGATTCAAGACAAATCTACCAAAATGGAGTGAATAGACAGATGGGCATAAATAAATACAATTTTACGGAACAGATATTAGAATTGAGGTTGTGAATGTCGGTCATTGTTCTTGATCATGGTAAAACCAACACAGGCAGCCTTGCTGGGCCTGACACTCATCACCTCAATTGAAATAATTACTTTTTTATCACAAGGTCTTATTTGTTTGAGGATATTAATGTCATGCTTCCTCCGGGTGTGCGAGATGCAATCTGGTTACACCAGCGACCTGATCTGTATGTAACAAAGTAAAACATAAAAACTTAGTCAACACCTCCAGTCTGTTTTTCTTCTCTGCGTGTGTTTTGGACAAGCTTTCATCGTGAAAGATGCATGTTGCTGGAGCCTATCTCTTCCATGAATTGCCAGCCAATTCCACGCTGGGACAATTTAGAGTGCATGCCATGCAAATGAGGAAACCGGAGCACCCGGAGAAAACCCACGCAAGCCCGGGGAGAACATGCAAACTCCACACAGGGAGGCCGGAGCTGGGATCGAACCCGGTACCTCTGCACTGTGAAGCCAACGTGCTAACCACTGGGCTACTCGTGAAAGATGCATGTTGTTATCTTTTCATTGCTTGTGGTGCATCATCAAGAAACGGCCGTGTGCTTTAAAGGTTGCTCTCTATGTGGTTCTTTTATTCGAGCATTTGCAAACAATCGAGTGCAAAATCCAAGCTTTCTACTTGGTGCAAATAGGGTTTTGTCCATTGAAGGTCATGCGGTCTTTAACAGTTCTCAGAATGACACGTGCTCAATGCCCCGCACGTTCTCCACGTCATTGGGCATTCAGGGTCAAGTTCTTTATTCTGCAGTGGATCCTTCCAGTCACGAGGGACTACTTTCCTAACATCCAGGATATGGTGGTAAATGTATTAAATATTTTCCTGCTTTGACAGTGGAGACTTGGATTCATTCCTACTGCCTTGCTGAGATTTGTGTCATTTGGTTTCCCTCACATATTAGCCAAATATGGTGCATGCGTTTAGAGCAGCACAAAAAACAGAGCAGTTTGTGAGTCAGAGGTTTTTACGCACCTTTTGGGAAACACGTTTTGGATCAAAAGACTGTCCGTGTTCATCATGAGATTAGTAATGGATACCTATTTTATCAATCTTCTGTGCAAACATACTTAGCGCACTATAGGGAAATGTTAATTGCCTTTCGATTATGGTCTTCTCAAACTACCGTATTTTCCGCACGATTATTTCTCAAAAGTCGACAGTGCGCCTTATAATCCGATATGCCTTTTATATGGTGTTACTGTGTCTTTATATTACCCATTGAGTTGTTTCCCTGCTAGTGTTCCTATGCCATCCAGTGGTGATTATTAGCAGGAACCAAGTGTAACCTATAAAGGTTGTGCCCGTCACTAATTGACATGTCCATTGGCCAACACACACTCAAACAAACAGACAACTACTATGTGAGCTCTGCGCAACCATTATGAAACGAAGATAATACTAAAAGCATTGTTAACTACTTACTAAACGAAGGAAGGAGACATATTCTACGGATATTTAGCCCCTTGTGGATGTGAGTCCACAAGGTTTGTGTGACTTTTTGTTTCAACAATTGTCTTCCTAACTTTTGTCTTTCATTTAGTGGTTTGTAATGCCATTTGTATTTGTGCCAAGGAATAATACCTGTATTTTTAGGGACTTCATGTCATGCTTCATGCTACATCCTCAGGGAGCTACATATGGATAAATATTCAGATATCTTGGATGTAGTATTTTAAATGTTCTGTAAAGCGCTTTATTACAGCTGCCACATTTGTGAAGGCTCCATATAAATAAAGCTTTATTGTATTCTATTATATTGTATTCCCTTTAGAGTAGCTCCATCGAGTGGATCCACAATGCAACTGCAGCCACACAATTGTAGCTTCTATTGTATGCGTCTAATAATGCAGTGCACCCTATATGTGAACATAGTTTTTAAAATAGGCCATTCATTGAATGTGCGCTTTATACTCCCGAGCGCCTTATAGTACTGAAAATACAGTGCATTACTTTTTTGTCGGTCACGACGGTTACGCTGTCAGACAACCAGATAAATATTGCTCTGTGCCTTGGACTGGGCAAGACATCACACTACAAGTCGGTCACCGACCAGACTCTGGCCAATCGTGTGCGTGCTTCCGCCAAGATTCAGACCGTCAGCGCCGGTCTGTCGGGGAGGTGGGACAAACGGCTGTCAAAGTCATGTCAACAGAGGCATTATGCACATGTGCGTTTGTTCTCTGCTCAAAAAAGAAAAAAAAGAGACTATAGAGCCCTTCCTGGACAGTTGGCTGTCTATTCTCCAAAAATAATTTGTTTAATGATGCCCCATTTATTCATCAGCTACTAGCTTTGCAGTTAACAAACGTAGCATGAAATGCTATGTATACTTTACAATGTTTCCCCTTTTGTTCACGTCATTTTAAATCCATCGTCATAAGTAGGAGGGCATTGTCTTACTATCGGTCCATGCCGAAGAACCAGTGGAAGCATTGGGCCCACTACACTGATGAGAACTTGTCAAGATAACTCAAACACATCTCAAAATCGGGCTACATTCGTGTAGTCCGACATCGGCATTCTAGTCAGTGACTGCACCAATAGTTGGATGAGAAATGGTCTGACTTCCAAATGTAAATATGGTCAGGTGACTTTCAACACCCTCCTGAGAGTAGTGTGGTCTGAAGAGCAGAAGCTTCTAAGCAGGTGGAGATGTCTAATGATGCCTGATTAGAATGATTAATGTTTCATCTGTAGATTCTTGTGGGGGTCTTGGTAGACACTGAACGTCCTGAGCCTTCTTGGAGAAGACAGTTAATCAGTGTTGTTCTTTCTCAATAATTGGGTCAGTCTGTCTGGGCCAGTTGAGGTCATTTTCATGAACGGGAATCAATAAAAAATACCTTTCCACCCTAAATCTCTGTGTGTCAATCATCATTCCCCGCAGTCCTAAATCAACTTTGCAGTTTTGCAGATGTTGAGAATGCAGGTATTGTCCCGAGTATAACCTCATCCGTGTGGGCTGGACTCATCATCTAATTATCAGAAATTGGATCTGTGGTGGATGTGCTGAACATGCTGCCTCTGTGGGAGGACTACAGAGGTGTTCCTGGTGAAGTCAGTGGATGTGAGGCTGCCCACCGTCCCACCTGGAATCTGCTCCACAGGAAGTTTAAGATCCAGTTGCTAAGGGAGGAGTTAAGTCCCAGGGTCCACAACGTTCAGAATATGCTTGGCAGGAACTCTGATATTAAATGCTGAGCTGGAGTCAATAAACATCACTCTCACATCCAGTAGGTGTTAGCCAAGTCCAGGTGGGAGAGGGCGGTGTACGGTGAGTGTGGAAACCCTAGACACACTTTGTCTCCATGTGCGCGGGTGTTAGTTCCATTTCAACTCATTCTTACAACTTCATACTGCAGTGCTACACTCATTTAACTGTCAGGGAACAGCCTCTTTGGAGTGGTTTCAAAATCCCTGCCAAAGCATCACATGACAGGAAGATCAGGAGAACTTGCCAGCACACCTTGTTCTGTTCTACTGTCCACATTCTCCCAGCTGGTCTAGATCTGCAGTGGCACAAATTATTTACAGAGAGTCAAATGCTCCCCTACATGTCCCCCCACTCCATTTCTTGTGTTTTCAAATAGAAGTAAAAACCATTTCCTGATTGAGACCAAGAGAGGCCATGTGTGTCGTCTTTGTGTGTGTGTGTGTGTGTGTGTGTGTGTGTGTGTGTGTGTGTGTGTGTGTGTGTGTGTGTGTGTGTGTGTGTGTGTGTGTGTGTGTGCGTGTAAGTGTGTGGGAGTTGGTGTGTTCTGAGTGCCTGTGATGGTTTTACCATGTGTGGAGTCCCTCAATGGGACTGAATAAAGTCGGATATGAAGGAACCTGTCAGGTCTGGGCTACTGTCGGAAACCCCATTACGTCCTCCTCCACTTCCCCCCTTTTTCTTCTTCGTTTGAACATCTAACTTCAGAGGATTCGGACAATTGACAAGTACGGTTTTCACCTATATCCATCAATTTTCGATACATGTCCTTGTTAGGCTCATGGGCGTATTGGAGCCGAGCCCAGCTGGCTTTGGGCGACAGGCAGAGAATGCCCTGGACTGATCACCTGCAGTCAATTGCAGGCATTCATCTACACCAAACGTGTCCAACTCCGGGGCTGGACAACCACCATCCCTCCCGGATGCAACACACCAGATTCAGATGATCAGATCATCAGCCAGCTCTGAAGCAGCATTAGAACAATCCCAGTTATTCGAATCAGGTGTATTGCTCCTGGGAGAGCTGGAAAACAGGCAGGACAGCCTTAGGACACCCCTGGTCTATACAGTGGGTCCTCGGTTTATAAGAGGGGATGGATTTTGATGTACATACTGTACGTCACAACAGCAAAGACAGAATTAGAAGATAATAATAAATCATTACAGTAGTCGCTGATGGTGTAGTGTGACATAGAAATATGATTTTTTACAAGTTCGAGACATAAAAAACACATTTATTAAAAACAGAAAAAGTAAATACAATTAGTATCCGTATAAAGTGTACATTTTTTAATTGTGCACTAAATGAACCAGTCAGTGATGGCCAAGGGGGCATGTCATAACTAATTGACATGTTAAGTCTGGTGCGTCGTAACCTCCATGGCAGAGGCTCTGTCGAAGCCCTGAGACCGATTCACCGAACCCATCGGGTTCGATCGAACCCTGGTTAAGAACTACTGGTGTAGTGGTTCACTCGCCTGACTTGTGAGTGGGCAGTGTGGGATCGGCTCCCATTCAGTGATGATGTGGATGTGGGTGTGAATGGTTGTAAGTCTCTACACGTGCCCTGCGACTGACTGGTGACCAGTTCAGGGTGTCGTCTGCCTTCTGCTCGATGTCACTTGGGATAGGCTCCAGCATTCCTCGCGGCCCTGTTCAAGATAATCAGTGTTGAAAATGGATGGATGGATGCATAATTACAGTAAATATTTGTAAGAAACACTTATATAACAAATAATAACATTTAAAACAAAAAAAATGGATAAAAATTGATTATGAAGTACTGTGCTGTACCCTAGAGCAGGGGTCTCCAACCTTTTTTGCCCCACGGACCGGTTTATGTCAGACAATATTTTCAGGGACCGGCATTTAAGGTGTGGCGGAAATAATACAACAAAATAATCTGGTATGAGCTGCATGAAAACTGTGATGTTTTCGAAATATAATAAACACAAGGAGCGTCTAATCTGGCCGCAACACTTTGATCGCTATGGTAATGTTTAATGCCTTCAAAATACGATACAACGCAAATTCAAAGTGCATGAAAATGACGACTCACCACAGCCCCGAGCTTGATTTTCTGCAACCAGACGGTCCCATCTCGGGGTAATAGGAGACAATGACACCTCAAGTGTGTGGTTTATGTCCAGTCTACTTCGGAATTTTGTTAGCAACAGCTCTATTGTGGCGATCTCAGAGTATTCAGCCATAACTTTAATCCAGTTGTCTCAAACATACTTTTAAGGCCGCCGTCATTTGGGATCTCCAGCAGTTTTTTTTTTACTCAATTTGCGAGCTCCAGAGTTTTGTTTTTAGCATAATCGGCCACGCAGCGGAGAAGCGTGGTTTGACATGTGTCATGCGTGACACAGACGGATGTAACGGAGAATCCGGTAATATTCCAATATAAAACATCTTTCGTATTCCGAAATATAACGGAATCAAGGCAAATTCTTTCTGTGCGGCCCGGTACCAAATGCCTTGCGGACCGGTACCGGTCCGCGGACCGGCGGTTGGGAACCCCTGCCCTAGAGGTTTGGAGTTCTTGAGGTGATGTATTGGAAGAGAAGATAAATTCAGAAAAGAAAACCTTTATTTGTCTCACAATGGAGAAATTCGCAATCTACAGCAGCAAAATTTGGAGGGAAGAAAGTAGAAAAAAAACCATGAAGTATTTGCATGCACAAATATTTTTTTTGTCAATGAACTGTACACAGTACAGAATGCAATATAAAATATAAGATATTAGCATACAAGCAACTGCAAACTAAAAAGATAACGGTAATTGTATTTCATTTGGTAAGATCCTATCCATCCATCCATCTTCTGATCCGCTTTATCCTCACAAGGGGCGTGGGGCATGCTGGATATCCCAGCTGTCTTCGGGCAGTAGGCGGGGGACACCCTGAACTGGTTGCCAGCCAATCGCAGGGCACACAGAGACAAACACCGGTCCGCACTCACACTCACACCTAGGGACAAATTTGAGTGTTCAATCATGCCATGCATGTTTTTGGAATGTGGGAGGAAACCGGGGTACCCGGAGAAAAGTCACGCAGGCCCGGGGATAACATGCAAACTCCACACAGGAAGGCCGGACCTGGAATCAAACCTTACCTCTGCCCTGTGAGGTCACCATGCTAACCACTTGTCCACCGGGTCGCCCGGTAATATCATAAAATACTGTACATGAAATGCTCTTCTTTAATGTCACACACGGGCCTCTTTCGTATCCATGCATGAGAGTGAGAGTGGTTGGAAGGGCGACTATCGTCTAGGAATCTGCATAGGTGGTTATATATACATATAATATATATATATATATATATATATATATATATATGTATATATAGGGAGAGGGAAGTCTGGGCTTCCCTGCTAAAGCTGCTGCCCCCGCGACCCGGCCCCGGAGAAGCGGTAGAAGATGGATGGATGGATATATATATATAGTACCGTCCGCCACTACTATCTTTCTATCTATCTATCTATCTATCTATCTATCTATCTATCTATCTATCTATCTATCTATCTATCTATCTATCTATCTATCTATCTATCTATCTATCTATCTATCTATCTATCTATCTATCTATCTATCTATCTATGTCAACCAACACATATTTAGTAGCTATCTATAAAAACCAAAATACTTCTTGTAAAACTGGAGAGTTAAAATTGAATCCTTACAGCAGTGAGAGAGAATTCAGGGCCAGGATTATAACTGACATGAATTTATATGCAGTGTAGAAATAAATGCACAAAAGCAATATGAACCTCGTCATAAATTATTGTTAAGGGTCTTTCATTTGTGGCATCTGGGATATAAAGAACAGTGTGGTTTCACATGATACATTTTAACCATTTGAAATTGGATGACACTCTTACCATTTATTTCCTTGGCTTGTAACCTGATGACGACCACCAAAATGAGTCTAGGGGGTTCGACTAGCTTTCGCTGAAAGTCCTAACTCAAGGCCAAATGTATCACCATGGTTGTAAATACATGACGTACGCATACTCCGTAACGGACTCTTTTCAGTCAGGGGTCCCGAAAACCGCCGAGCGTGGTTCATTCCCGGGCCTTGTATCATTTGATAGCAGACCTCATAAAATGGAGAGCATTTTTTTCAAAATTTCATTTACACGCAGCACATCTATTAACAAATCAAGCTAAAGGTATTCCCCACACTTTATTCATACTCAAAGTTGTTTGTTTTTTTTCTCCTAAAATATCATTGTCAAAAAAATTGTCTTTAAAAAAAAAAAAACCAAACAAAAAAACCCCTCAAATCTCAGTTAAAAATGCACATCCGATAAAGTGGCTAAACTGGTTGTCCTTTTTATGTTGAGCAGGGTTGTCGGTATTAGCTGAATGTAATGATTAAAGTAACTCATCATCTAAACTTAGTTAATTTCAAAATCAAATATCAGTTAAGTAACTGTGGCAACACTGGTTGTGACATGTAGCTGGCATATGCCTAACTTCCTCATCTGGATGACCAAGCCAAACAACAATATACGTTTTTAGGCATAGCCTGAAAAGTCTTTTGAGTTTTTTTGGACCATATTTACTTTTAAGATAACACGTCGGGTAACAGAGAATCATATGAGCCAGCTGCAGTCATTGCGGAACTGACTTTGGGCACACACAGCTATGGGCACATTTCCTGTCGCCAAACAGCCAGTCTGGAGTCTTCGTATGACCTCATTTGCATATTTTTGGAAGGAGTGCGCCACCGCACTTGGAAGATAAGCCACACGAGCACAGGAAGACTAAAGCCGAGATTTCAGAATCTCAGATCTCAGAATTGTGAATGACTTGGAAACTGTGCTGCCTGAATGAACCCATGTTTTGTCAACATCATCCGAAAGTGGAGCTTTTCGTCATATTGACAAACGGCAGCTGAGGAAGGTGAGATCAAATCACCACATTTTCCTTCACCCATTTCCTCACAACTCATCGCTGCTTCTTTTGCAGGGACTTATGCTATGTCAGCTACGATAGTTTTCCAGTAATTTCCAATTTTGGTCAAATGTGTGCCCCCGAGAGATGATTCAGCCAAAAGTGAATCATTGATGTGCTGTTGTTCTATTAATAAGAAAAAAAAGTATCTTCAAAGATGATGCAATGTTCTGAGTCAAATGTCCGAATATCCAAATATATACTTTGGGGTGGCTGAGAGGCAGCATTTAGATTTGGAGCGTGTTCACTGAGTCGCAAGCCCTGCTTTCACGTTGTCCACATGGAATAACTCAATTTTGGACTTTCCTGCAATCCCAAACCCAATTCTAACCTTAACCCAAACCCTGTAATTAGTTTTTCTGGAGGGAAAACAGTCCACACAAGTCATTTTCTGGTAATTGACTGCAAGTAGAGTTTAAATGGTCACAGACACATGTACAAACACATACTGGCACTCAGATACACACACGGTGGACCCATAAACACACAGTCATTGGCGGTACAGCTGCGGTGTGTGTGATAATGAGACAATCCTTGGAGGGGCTCATCTGGAGTGTGTTATATCATCTCCCTGGAAACAGTCCACAGCCCCAAAATTGGTGAGTTTGGTCCTAGTCAGCTGCAGCATGATGTCATCCAATATAATTCCTACAATCAAGGGGTGTGTGTGTGGGGTGGTGATGTGGGTGCTTGGGGGTTAGGGGGGGCGCCAAATGACACACGAGTCTGCTGCAAATAGTGGTTTGCTTGAAAAAAAAAAAGAGGGAGAGATTTTTGCGGTTGTGTTTGCTTTGTATATTTGTCTGTAATTTTAATAAACGCTGGTCTCTTCTGTTCAACTAAAAAGTATTTTGTTCAGTGAAGAAATATTTGGTCTTGGGCACAATGACGTGTTCAACAACAAACCCAAGATAATATGAAAAAAGCTTGAATCTTATAATTTCACAGAGTTGTCCAGGTATTCTCTTTTTTTTTTTTTTGCGTTCTCGCGAATTGAACCTCGTTGAGCTTTACAGTAGAACGATTGCGCATCAGCGTTTGTTGCTTTTTCAGTCTGTGAATTTAAACATTGCATCCTGGGTGTAATTATAAACTGTCACCATTGGAAAAACCATGAACTCTTCATGCAATTTTAAGTAACAATGAAACAATTTCAACTCACACACTAGTGTTAAATTAAGCTCACGTGAGTTTGTAGAAAACAATCAAACAACCAATATGACAAAGATCAAAAGCTGCACGTGCATCGCATGTTTAATTTTTCAAACCTTCTTTCACAGAATATGTCAACAGAAATTAACCACTGAATGAAAAATGTACACTTGAGGGGAAAACCCCCCTCATAATTGGCTTGCAATCCAGACGTACGTCACTAAGGTCAGCTGCGATAGGTTGCAGCAAACCTGCGACTCTTGGAATTTCAATTATTGAGTATGAAGGTTAATGTCAATGAGTAAATATGCCTTTAATCACCAAGAAGCATACTGTTGAATTGCTTGCTGAGATTTGAAGGCTAGTGTACAGATGTTGGCCTGGGTGTTGTTTTCGGTCCAGGTCACACCCTAATGAGGACAAGTAAAATAGACAATAGATGGATGAATAAAACATTAACTTTGATAAGAATGGGAACATTAGAGTTGTCTAATGTCTGAACATGTGTCTCGTGGACCTTAACTCTTAAATCATTCTTCTTCTGTCCTCCCACTGTGCTCCAAACCTTGTTGAGATGTGTCTTAAAGGTCCAAAAACCAAAACCAAAAATGTATCAAGTTCAAAAAAATATGACGCTGACATCTCACTTAAGATACTGAATCCTGGAAGTTTGAAAGCCATAATATTCTTCGCTCAGAATTTTGGTTTCAGAATTGTGCGACATCACTTTAGAAGTTGTGCTGTATCTATATTTCAACTTCTGTTTTTCGGCTGTCCCATCAATGAGATGGTTGATTTGTCGGATTCAAAGCCAAAGACATGTTATTTTTTTGCGACAACCAGTAATTTTGTTTCGCTGAGAGGATATGAAGCTGTATGAATGTGAGTGTGACCGTGTCACTCTCGCCTCAAAAAGGGCCTCAGATTGGTCAGGTCTGGCCTGTTTCCTTGGCGATAGCTTTATTAAAGACTGGATTACTATGTTTTTCTGTATGCGCTTTTCAGTGTGTGTGTGTGTGTGTGTGTGTGTGTGTGTGTGTGTGTGTGCGTGTGTGTGTGTGTGTGTGTATGTGTGTGGTTTACTAGCCGGCTGTGGTGGTTCTCACGGGACAACCCTCTCCAGCTGCTGCTTTACAAGACTGTAACATCAAACACACACAATGGTTTGACTTTGCCCTCACCTCTTACACTCACACACACCCTATAGTCCTCGCTTTCTCTTTCATAGTTTTCTTTAAGGCTGAAATAGAAGGAAATATCTATTTTTCCCCATTCAATATACTGCACACACTATGTACGAGTGTGATTTTTCCATTGTGTTAGAATCGGTTCTCATCAGGTGGAGCGTCATAGATGACCACTGCTGACCTCACCGTTAAATGCAGAACTCCCTTCAGACCATTAATGTGCATTAGTCGAAAGAATGAAATGTCTCAATTTGAGCTTGTTTTTCCAGGTCGGAGGCAAGATTCCTTTTTCTTAACTCTTGATAGTGCGGTCATTGAATGAAATTCGAAATCCGAACCCCAAAAATGCTTGGCTCAAAGAGGCGGTCATTTTGTAGCCTGCAGGATGATATTTCGCGGCCCTCTACTTGACGTCAATGTTTGATATTCTTGCGGTAAATACTTTTTCACAGTAGTGTATCTTGAATACATTTTTGGGGTTCATTTTTTTTCCCCATTGCATTTCAATGGGTGTCAATCAGACGCAGATTTTCCCAGTCCTATCCCCTGCGAAGAGTGAGGTTCCACTATACACTTTTTAAAAAATGCAAATACTGTAATAATAACATTGTGAGTTTAGCATTGGTCTACAATCAACTAGTTTTCAACAGTGTGACTTAAGAATTAATGTCAAGCGGCGCAAGAAATCTCACACTGTACCTGTTGTGCTTACTGTTTTTCCATTTGATTGATTTATGTTGATACCCTTGTGTGCATTTCATACAAATATTTACTGTAATTATTACTTTAGTAGGGGTGGCCTGGTGGTCCAGTGGTCAGCGCGTTGACCTCAGAGTGCAGAGGTATCAATTCCAGCTCCGGCCTTCCTGTGTGGAGTTTGCATGATCCCCCAATGCCTGCGTGGGTTTTCTCCGGGTACTCCGCTTTCCTCCCACATTCCAAAAACATGCATGGCAGCCTGATTGAACACTCCAAATTGTCCCTAGGTGTGAGTGTGAGCGTGGATGGTTGTTCGTCTCTGTGTGCCCTGGGATTGGCTAGCAACCAATTGAGGGTGTCCCCCGCCTACTGCCCGAAGACAGCTGGGATAGGCGCCAGCACCGCCGCGACCCTTGTGAGGATAAAGCAGATTGGAAATTGGATGGATGTATTACTTTGGTACTTTGTTAGTGTCGGTTGATGAAAGACTATGGCTCATTCTGACTAACACACAAATTCTGCTTGCAACAAGTGTAAATACTGTAGATTGCCAATCAGGACATATTATTGATTAAGGTTTCTTTGTTTTGTTTTTTCAAATAAACCGCTTAGTGAAACGAAACCCGTTGAGACAAATGCCAACATTTAACTCCCGGCGTCGTAGGGGAAGTCCCACACATAATGTTTCTCCATGAGAGCCCTCAGGAAAAAGCTGGAAATATTGGGAGAAATTATCAGGCTCCAATACTTTAGTTTGTTGGAACTAAATATAGTTCCTTGCCCATAGAAGGAACTTCAGGATAAAACAACATGAATACACATTATATTTAGGAGTCACTAAATTATCCCCACACAAATTCAAGTGTGAACTTAAAATTGATTTTGTCGTCTTTGGGTCTTTGGAAAATATCTGTACCACTTCTGTCGTTCTCTTTCCCTCTCAGTGATGTGAGCTGCTTGGCATTTGTAGCAGGCAGCTATTACACCATGGAATGTTCTGAAGCCAACAAGTGCCCCAAACGTTTGGAAAACCATTGCGTGAAAGTCAAGCTGTAACTGTATCAGAATTGATCCTGCAAATCAAAGTTGAGTTTTTCATGAAGGGAAACTTGCCTCGGACAATTTGAAGCAAGCCACACATTAAAAACTTCCCATTTGCATTGAAGTATGGGTCTGGAAAGGACTGGCCCACCTCTCGAAGCACAAATGTATGGGAGTTGGTCAGGGGGCCCACATGACCCAGGACAGAAAAACACTGTTAAATGGAGAAGGTGGCACGTGAAGAGGGTTGGGGTGGTTGGAACAGAGGGTGAGAAAGACACTTGAAGAGGAATCTAAATGTATTTTGAGAGTCAGTCAGGTGGGTAAATTATACCCACACCCTTAGTGGTGTTGATGCAACAAGGGATTTATCTTTTCGTCAAATTCTATAACTCCTCTGTTAGGTAGAGAAGTGCGACTGGTTAAGGCAATTCCGGTCTTTGAGGGCCACTATCCTGCAAGTTTTTGCGGTATTCACTCCTCCAACACACCTGATTCAAATAATCAGCTCTTGAGCAAGGTCTGCAGGAGCCCGATACTGCAAGGACTGCAGGAGAGCGGTCCTCGAGGACTGGAGTTGCCCATCACTGAGTTAACATATTAAATCGGGAGTCAGAAGAGTTGCAGTGATGTTGTTGGTATATCAGAGTAAACAACACACTCAAATCAAATTTTTTTGACCCATTTGAGTTCCCCCTGATGCTGAGATTCTCCTTAGGAGTAACACGGATGGACAGGATCAGAAATGATGTCATCAGAGGGACAACTCAGACAGGAAAGTGTGGAGAGAAAGTTAGAGAGGCCAGACTGAGATGGTTTGGACATGTACAGAGGAGGGACAGTGGATACATTGGTAGGAGAATGTTAGAGATGGAGCTACCAGGCCAAAGAGGAGATTCATGGATGCAGTGAGGGAAGAAATGCAGGTAGTTGGAGTCAGAGTAGAGGATGCAGAGAACAGGGAAAGATGGAAATTAATGACTCGCTGTGGCAACCCCTGAAAAGGGACAAGCCGAAAGGAGAAGAAGAAGAAGAAGATTTGAGTTCCCCCTGCCAACTATCAAACATAGACTATAAACTAGGGAGTGAATACTAATATATTACTTCACAATCTTTCTTACCGGTACTTTTTGTAGTTACAGTTCAATCTTGGCAGAAGTTTGCACTCCTGAGTACCATTCGAGTTACTGTGTGTCTCACCTGGTTTCATATAAAGTTTTAAAGCTTGATTAACATAATTCATCTCTCTCTCTTTCAAGCATTTTTGGGTTTCGGATTTCGATTTCGGAGTGAAAAGTATTTACTGCAAGAATATCAAGAGAGTGAGATATTGCGCGGGGTGCTGGAGCCGATCCCAGCCATCTTCGGATGGTAGGCGGGGGACACCCTGAACCGGTTGCCAGCCCATCGCAGGGCACATGTAGATGAACAACCATCCACGCTCACCCTCACACCTAGGGACAATTTGGAGTGCTCAAAAAGCCTGCCATGCATGTTTTTGGAATGTGGGAGGAAGCCGGAGTACCCGGAGATAACCCACACAGGTACGGGTTGAACATGCATACATATATACATGGGGTGGGCGGGACTCTTTGATTTTCACAGACCCGTGCAAGCGAATGTAACATGGTGCATTAAAAAAAAAAACGGCATTTTGCACCATTAAAGACATGAACAGGGCCATGTTTAGCCTCCTCTTTCATTCCCTTGAAATGCTGCGTGTGAGGGTTGCGTTGGTCGTCCCTGACATGGCAAAAGACATTCATTTGCTTGAGCCCTTTGGCAGACTGAGGCTGACAAAACAGGAATAAGAAGCAGACCTCCACAAGTAGATTATATAAAGTTTAGCCAACTTTCACAGATCTGTGAATTGGGCGCTTAGAGAGCACCATCTACCGGAGTGCACCCCCCAACCCCCATCCCATCCCCTCCACCTCATATAAAGATGATGATAATAATGTCTTCAATGAATCAATTTCTGCAATGACGCCCTGCAATGAGGCTCGATGCACGCTGTTATGATTAAGATTTAAATGTCCGCGGGGCGCGGAATCTGTCTGCCTCCGACTCGATCATAACCACCAAACTCGTCTTACACTCCCTGCGGCAATTGTTAGACGTGGTACCACAGGCATAGTTTAGTCTTCTTTCAGCCACCAAACTTTCATTTGAGCCGGGCGCATCAGTTTGCAGGAACGCCCAGCACGTTTGCAAGAGATGAACCAAGTTCCTAAACAAGCGCACGGAGACTCCCATTGGCACGAACATCAGGTGATGCCAGTTTTGACACTTGAGCCGCAGCTAAGAAAATAGAGCTTTCGATCAAAAATTCTATCTCTTGTTGTCCTGAGAGAGCAGATCAGTAGCCGATAGATTCTGCACGCACTGTGCAAAGGTGTGAACGTGCGTCCGCATGTGTGATGGGAAACCCTTCCATGCAAGACAGCCTGCTGAATTAAATGCGGACAAGCTGCAGCAAACTGTAAAAGAACACATCAAATGGATTAGAAACAGACTTCCATCCCTCGGTTTCTTTTCGGCTGTAATTGTTGACAAATCTTGCAGAACTGAAGTGGACTAGAAGAGACATCCTCAAACATAAAACGACAAGTCTTTCAAACAAACGAAATAAAAGTCACCCGGCTTTAATTGAGCAACATTTGTGTCATTGTTTTACAGCATGGTGACAATAACAATCACACAATCGCGTTTTATTATGTGTTTGAACCCGGTGCACCACCAGTGTGTTTGCGAGAAACTCTATCACTCCATCATAAAATGGGATATGAATGGAAAAAGCTAAAAGCGCAAGCATGGTTTCAACTGATGTCTTCCAGTTGTGTGACCTCTCTTTCCTTCTGCCTCTTTTTTTTTTTTCTGTCTCTCTGACTCTCCCTCGCTTTAATAAGGCCAGCTGTAGAATCGGCCTCTCTGGGGGGAAGCAGTAGAGTGTGGCTGGAGCTGAGGCTGAAAGTGGGGCGAGTGGTGGTGGGGGTGCAGGTTTAAGGAGAAGGAGTGGGGGAGGGGGACTTCCGACCATTTTCCCCGATACAAAATCCCATCAAGTCTGGCACTTTGGCAGCCAACTCTCTCCCCTTTGGTTTTCTTGACCTCCCTCCTTTATTTCCTTCCCTTCTATCCCACTTTCCTCCTTTGTCTTCCCATCTCTTTCTCTCTTTTTCCCTTCCGACTCATATACTTCTTCCTGTTCGCTCACTCCGTGCCCGCCATGGAAAGTAGACAGATGCTTTTGGACTTTTGGTAATGACCCTCTCCAGACGTCTGCTCAGTGGCACCATAACAAGTCCAGAATCTTCTTTCCTCACCCCCCGCCCCCCTCCTCCTCCTCCTGCTGCTGCTGCTGCTGCTGCTGCTGCTGCTGCTGTCACTTTCAGACTAAAAACGAGCATCCAAGGACCGCGATATATTGCTCACTTCCTTGGAGACTCTTTCACCCACCAGACGCCTGCTCTGTGGTACTGTGTTGGGTCCAGACCTGCTTCCCAGTTCCGACAGGTCCCACGCCAGAACTGTTCAGCTGGGCTGAGACTGCGGGGGTGATAGTGGCGTGTGTGTGTGTGTGTGTGTGTGTGTGTGTGTGTGTGTGTGTGTGTGTGTGTGTGTGTGTGTGTGTGTGTGCGCGCGAGAGCTATGTTGGTGGGTGTTTTTCATCAGACTAATGAATAATACGTCTGAGCTGTGAGAGTATCGAGCGAGAGCAGGAGAGAGAGGAGGCTAATGACTCTCAGATGGTCTTCTACTACTGTGCTGCTGCTGCTCCTGCTGCATGAGCGCTTAAAGGGGAATACTACAAGATATATAAACTATGGATATTATTTTAAGGGTATAATCATATGGCTGGAGTGGTCATGCGTGAAAATAACTTTTTTTATGCTTGGCTGTGCTCACGTTGCATGAGATGATAAAAGGAGTTCAAAATGGAGCGCTGCTGCAAACTTTTTTGGCTGCGCAGATCCTCCCCATCGACTTAAGTGCGCGACTTAATGCACCTTTATGAAATGTACGCAATCTGGACGGAGACAGTGGACATCAGGGCGTGATCCAAATCTGTCAGTGTGCGCATTCTCCCATGGATTTAAGCGTCTTTTGGCATCCGCACTCCAGGATGGACTAAGGTCTAGCACCTCTCAAAAGCAGAAACATCATATTGCATGTTTTGAGTCATTTCACAACCACTGACAGGGAGTGATGACGGTCACTGGCCGACTCAGCTAATTTGTGCTGACCAGCAGACGGTACGACGGGGCACACCTGTCCCATATATGCTCACTCACTGCCCAATAGCTGTATGTGTGTCCCAACGACGTTACAATGACGTCCTAACGTTGACATTTTGTCATGTTAAAGGGTGAAAAGGGATAAGCGCCAGTGGACTTTTTTTTTCACCTGTGAGGAGCATTTCCACATGCTGATGGGACTTGGAGTTGAAGCGGCAGTCATAAATGATACAGAAATCCTCGTAATGGCTCGTTAATTCGACATTTTTTTAGGGGATACCTGATGCGCCACCGGTCAACTCTCAACTTGCACCATGCCCAAAGCTTTAAACTTACCTTCAGAGTTGCCTGTAGATGAGCCGCGCAGAGTTCAAAGGCGATGACTTGCGGATCCACGGCGCAAGTTGATTTCATAATCAAAGTGTGTCATATTTTTGAAATGGATCACTCTGGAATTTTCATGTCTTATGAAAACTCCACGATACGGAAATTAGGGCCACCCTCAGACTTCACCGAAAAACGTCTCTTTGTTGGTTGCGCACATATTTCCAGGTTGTGCATGGTGATTGTGTTCGAACACGGGTGTCAAACTCATTTTTGTCGCGGGCCACATTGTAGTCACGGTTTCCCTTGGAGGGCCCGTTATGAATTTTGGGAAACGATATAAATCCTTAATCACCTCCACATATGACATAGACAGCGCACAATAAATTGATGGATAACTAGTTTTAAAATCAGAAGTCAAGAATAATGACTGTTATTGTGGATTACATATGGCATTTAGAAATTTTGGTTCAGACTTTAGCAAGCATCATGGAACTTGACATGCTTGATTTGCTTTCATAGTCCACATATAATGATGTGGCAGGCCAGATCTGGCCCCCGGGCCTTGATTTTGACACCTGTACTGTAGATAGTGCACTCCACTTATCATTTTAATCACATTGGGTGTTTTCATTGGTTGGACTTTGATGTATTTTTTGGGAGGAGGTGGGGGGGCGGATTGACTGACGGGCTCACCAACTGATGAAATTTACAAATGGAGGCGATGACGGCAGTGCTTTTAAAGTAACATGACCGACTGACGATTATATAAGAAATTGATTTAAGTGCAAACGGGAGTATATGCTCTTTAGTGTCCAAGTAGCCACATTTTATACACCTGCACAATCTAATCCAGAAGATGCAGAACCAAACCTTGAGAAAGATATATGGAGCTTTAATCGATACTGTGTAGATTTGAAAATATATGGCACTACATTATAAGGATGTTTGAACTGGAGTACCAAAACATTTAGAAAACTTGTACGAGGGTTGCCCAGTCTTTTTAACCAAAAATCTACTTTTCGATCAACCAACCTCCCGGGATCGACCCGTTGCCACACACGCGCGCACATGCACCCCCTTACACACGTATGCCATGATGAGCAACAGAACGAAACAGAAAAATAAAGTAGACACAAAAGTTTCTGAGTTTGCGAAAAGAAAATCTCTGCCTACCTTTGTCGAGACCTGATGCGGAGGCATAGGACACACTTTTGCATCGTGTTAACAATCGTAGCTCACGTTTACCGTTTTTAAATGTTTCATTCTTTGCCAGTGCTATCTGTGAATTATACACGAAATGAACTTTGACGGATAATAATAAAAATAATAATTGAAAAAGCTATATCGCAATAGCTCTGATCGCAAGCTGCAATTGCAGACTACTGTGTGCTAACAACTTCCAGTGACGCAGGTCACCCGCCACCATAAATAAAAGGTGACCTGCTTTATTTTATTTTATTTTATAATAAAAAAAAGTCGCCATCGACTTGGGACACGAGCTACCGGTCGATCGCGATCGACGTATTGGGCACACCCGCCTTATACAGTCCAATGTGTTTGTAATCAATTTATAATTTTTTTTTCTTCAAGGCAGATTTTTACCTAGCTTACGCATTTGTATACATTTTGGAGGTAGCGTTAACAAAATAGCTGAGGTATGGTTGATTGTTGTTTGTCAATACACATGGATTTCAATGGGAATTGGCACTTGGCAAAATCAATTCAAAGAACTCAGTGTATTAGATTTTTCTACATGCTAATAAAAGCGTTGATTCATCAATAAGCAACAGAATATAGGTGCCATTTGATATCCTGTAAATTAGAACTCTAGCACTCGAATTTGCCAAAATTCTAAAACACACCCCACTGAGGCAATTGAAGCTGACTTTGGGTCAACCCGCCATGTCATTTTATGCAAATGTCACAATTACTGGGCTGTAAATCAAATTATTTAATCTTCCTACATTCTTTTGTAAAATGCTGCCACGTGTGGTTATGAAAAGCCCCTATGTCTGCATTATGTTTTCTGGCCTGCAGGCATCAATTCAGGGAGAACTGGATACCGTGTGAGATCAGCCCCGCACATGGGAGATGCAAATCGGAGGAAGTAATGATGGACCACAGTGACTGAAGCAGACTTGGCAAATATTTCACTATTTTATTGCCTTCGCCCACTCAACTGTGAAATACACTGTCTAGGTTATGAAAGCCACTTCAACTCTGGATTTGTTCCACGGGTAGAAAAGATTGAGCCATAATACCCTAACATTGTACAAAAGAATCAGAATATATTGCTCAAGAATCTTGTCAATGAACATAATTTTATGAATGATGGATAATGCATAAGGGAAGTAATAGAAAATACTTTGCCAAGCAGTACACAGCGAGGCCGAAACGATTATGTATTATTTGCGAATCTGACCAAAATGATCTCAGAAAAGATCTTACCATTTGGATAAATACTACACATAGTTAGAAATAATTGAGGAAAAATATGACTGCAGTGGTAGACTAGTCGCCCAAAGGCAGCTGGGACAGGGTCCAGCAAACCCACGACCGTCGAAATTTCGATTGCTTCTCAGTTTGTATGAAGCTTGCTGTAAAATGAGCAGATATGCTTTGAATCACAAATGAGCCGATGCCTTTTCAGCAGTGCTTGGTCAGATCAGAAGGCAGACATTGGCCATGTGGTTTTAGGTACACCTCCGCATAAGTGCCTCACTAGCAATGCTCCTGCCTACTTGGCACCTCTCAGTTTGATGCAATCCAGTTCTACACTACTTTAAACCTCTCTTTGAATCAAAACTGAAATTCATATATAACAAGAATGACATAGCATCATCGGTGGAATATTATTTATGACCGCATGTATTTGCTGACACAGTATTATTTTGCCAGTATTCAAATGCAATTTGATGTGTTCAAATGGAGAGAATGTCAATTGTTTAACTCAAACATGAGGTCTGACACTGGGATCGGATCCGTACATGTGGAAGTGGAGCGGCAGGAGTGATAAATGCTGACTGTAACATTATGTAACTCTGACAGATTATTCTTTGTGTTATTCGTTTTCAACAGTATCTTGCTGTTGCCAATTTACACACGGAGACATACCAGCAACGGCACTTGGTTTTAGTGTTTTCAGCACTGGACTACTGAGGACTCTGTGCCGGGGAAAAAACAATATCCAAGGGCAGTCAGTTACCTGGGAATAAACCATAAATTGTACAGTCATGGTTGAAAAAAAATCCCATTGACTTCAAGGAGGACGATACGAGAAAGAGTTTAAAAGAAGAAAAAAAATACAGAGGCAACCATTTTGTCGTAACCATCAATACTGAAAAATATCCAATGAGAAACAGGTGCAAGTTTTTTTTTCTTTTAATGTAAAGCAATAATAAATATAAATAAATATAATAATAAATATATTCGTCTGTTTTGCATAATTCGGAGACCCTTCATTGGAGGGTCTGAATGAGTTTTGATAGGCAGCTATACATACCGTTTATAGACAGATCGAGAAGTTCTCGAGTATGACCACTTTTACTAGCCATTGCTGGATAATTATCCAGTTCCCGGCTTCGGCCACAAGCGCCGACTGATGGCTAGCTTCCAGTGTTGCGGCTGCTGGCCGCCAAGCCTGCTGCTGTCTAGAGACATAAACAACGCAGAGGCGGGAGGCAGAGGGAGGAAAAGATGATACGGGGAAAGGCAAAGTCTTGCTTCACAACTCAAATTCTGTGGTGGACAAAAAAAACAAAAAAAACAAAAACAAAAACGGATGGACAACATTTTTTAAAAACTAAGTTCTAGTTTCGTGTATTGATTTGGGGTATTGATAGCAAGCGTGGAATAACTGCACAGTCAATTTAAAGACAGTGACAAGTTCACAGTGAGCACGACAAAAAAAAAAAACCCAAAAACAACAAGATCGATAAAGATCAATTTTGCCCATTTGGAACAAATAAATAAAATGAACCCAAAATGTCAAATATTGCCGTTTAGATTTGAGGAATAAAAAGCCTTCAGACTACTTGTCAGCTGGGCAGTTATTGTTGGCAGCTAGCTGTGAACGTGTGCCGTATCATACAATGACGGCATAATTAACTTGCGGTTTCTTTAAGCGTCCTAAATTAGCGCTTGAATAAGATTTCGGGATGTTGATGTTATTAGCAACTATGTCATGGCAATAAAAACTCTGATAAAGCAAGACGGAACGTCGAAAACAACGAGTCAAGCGAGCAAACATGCCTTTCACATGGGTCAACTTGAAAATAAAAGCTAACTTAGGCTACTGCATTCACGTCATCGTATTATGTTTGAAGTTAGCCTTGACGTTGATGGCGTGTTACCTTCCGAGTATGTTTGCAGCTTCCGTCACATGTCTAAATGACGACGCACAAACATTAAATAAACATCAAATGAATTTTTGTTTTTGTTTGTTTTGTTTTTTGAGGTACCCGAATTACTGAAGGACTTGTATGAGCATTACAAAGTGCAAGCGAGAACTATAATGGGAGAGTGCAGTAGTCACGTATGAAGTACAGTCAAACCTCGGTTTTCGTCCATAATCCGTTCCAGAAGGCTGTTCGAAAACCGAAATTGTTCGAAAACCGAAACCACGCTCTTTTTAAAATAAAAATGTTTCCTGAACACGTCTGCTCACAATGGAAGGCAACACGAGGGAGCGTCACTTCCTCGTCTACCCGAGGAAGCGTCACTTCCTTGTGTAAGGAAGGTGGGAGGAGTCAAATGGTGCATTCAAGTGCGCTCAGTTTGTTCGAGAACTGAAATTTGTTCGTCATCCGGGGCATAAAAAGCTCGAAATTTTTGGTCAAAAACCGAATTGGTCGAGAACCGAGACGTTCGAAAACCAAGGTTTGACTGTATTACGTAAAAAGTCAAATTGAGGAGTACTGCTACATCGTTGCGGTACACACCAGCCCACTTTAAGCACTACCCAACAGCAAATAAGCCTGTCGATCAGGTCAACTGTGCCAACGTGAGCTGGACTGAACTGTAGATATAAACACACTTAGTGGATACAGTATGTCTGTATTAATGTTCTGACTCACATGCAAACAGCCACCGAGTGTGTTTCGCTTTCTTCTGAGACACATTATTGTTGTATGGCACGCATATTTTTATCCAAGTAATATCTCCATTGATTGATCGAAATGATTGTCTGAGGGCATCAAAGAAAGCTACAGAGAAAACGAGAGTGATGCAGCACGGTTTAAAGGATAGGAATCCCCCCGCAAGTTTCTGGTGTGCGGCCAAAACAAACTCTTGCCTATGGTTTGCCTCTTGCCTCCGGTCTCTCTGGCCTACTTCTAGACCGCAGCTGAGGGACCCGCGCCCCTCGGAAGGAGGAGCAGGGGAGTCTTTAGGCCCTCCCACCGGCTATAAACCCTGAGGCAGACGGAAACACTCAGACAGCAGGCACACGTGGAGCACAGCGGCAAAAAGAAAGACAGAGAGAGAGAAAGAGAGAGAGAGAGAGAGAAACAAACTGCTGCCACAGGCGGTGAGTCATTTTTCTAGTCGGGACTGAAGCAGCCAAATTGACTTCAAGGTCGCTTGAAGTAAATCAACATCACATGAGTGGAGACGAAAGTGTGCCATTATAACAAACCTTTCTTCCAGAGGATTTAAGTCATTGACTGAATGATTCTTGGGATGTGAGAGAAGAAGAGGATCCTGGAAGCTGCGACCACCTGTTGCACTGCAGCTTTAGCATCACTTGGCAGACACTCTGCTCTTACAAGGGACTAGTTACAAAAAAAAATCTCAATTGCTTAGCCCGTGTCTACCTAATAGATTCCCTGAACAAACCTGTCAAAAGAGACTCCGGGGATTAACTTGTGGCATTAAAGATGACTTTCACAATGCTGCGCACGGCGTCTCCCGCGGGTCGCTTCTTGTACGGCGACATCGCTCTCCTCTCCGAAGACGATGATGAGAATGGCAGCTCAGGCTCAGGCTCAGAGGAGCGCTCCAGCAATTCTGCGGCCTTTCGCCTGTCATCCTCGTCGCCCTCTGCCTTTCACATCAAGATGAGCAGGAAGAGAAAGCTGTGCATGACAGGAGCAGGCGCAGCAGCGGTCGAGGCTGTTCTAGGGAGGCTGGGACCCCCCGGCTCATCTCCCCCGACTGAAATTCGTCAGAGGACAGCGGCCAATGCTCGCGAGAGGGATCGAACCAATTCTGTCAACACCGCATTCACGGCGCTGCGCACGCTCATCCCCACTGAGCCTGCAGACAGGTACGCAAAACTTTCACAATATGCTCTGGTTACTCCTGCGGGTTAGAAACATTGACAAAAAATCCCCAGAGTCGATTCGATTCCAACACCGCGTATCACGATTTGCTTCATCATTGTGATAATGTCGCTTTGATTGAATCATTAGGAAACTGTCAAAGATCGAGACCCTTCGCTTGGCCAGCAGCTACATCAGTCATCTGGGGAACGTTTTGCTCCTGGGCGAGGGGCTTCATGACGGACAGCCCTGCCACGCTCCATCGCCGCCGTTCTTCCACGTCAACTCCTCCCCCAATCGAGGATCCGATCAATCAGGCCAGCCCAAGCACATCTGTACATTCTGCCTCAGCAACCAGAGAAAAATGGTGAGCAGATCAAGAACATAACAAGCATCCAGTGTTGAAACCGCCGATGATACCCAAATGAGAGTTCTGTCCACTTGAAATTATATCAAAATAGCATTTTTGAAATCCACCAAAGTTAAACGTATGGTCGCAACTGTGTAATGGTTTAAGGTCACGTAGGTGTTTAAAGCGGACCTGAGATCAGTGTGGAAGCCTATAAAGCCGATTGGCACAGAGGGACGTTAAAAACAGAAACTCTTTCAAGTCTGCTTTTGGGGCAAATGACGGTGTATAACTGTACTGTTGGGACTCGTGTTAGTGAGGCAGGTTCACGGTGCACAAACTTTGAACAAAAGCGATTCACAGTTTAAGAATGAATCACATAAACAGAAAGTCTCGCGGACGTGTCGTTAAGAAAAAAAAATCAATCATATCAGTCAAAATTCATTTATTTTATATTCTTGTTTATGGCAACCAGTACCTCGTCAACTGCCTGAAGACAGCTGGGATAGGCTCCAGCACGCCCGCGACCCTCGTGAGAATCAGCGGTTCAGATGGTGGATGGAAATTAGTCATTTTAACCTGACGCAGCAGACAATCGCCCGATTGGAAAATGTATGGATGTCATTGTTAAAATGTGAACGTATTAGTCATGGCTGACCTGAGATAATGAAGAATGTGACGAGCAAGGGACTGAGTTGGACAAAACGGATGCAATATTTTTCAATATAAAACACATCCTGTACTTTTTCATTCGGCTCCACACTTAGCTTAACAATTCAAAGTCAAATTCAGGAAGAACACAAAATGAATAACTGACTGCGTTGAAGTTTTAAAGTACATTTAATTCATTAAATGTACTTTAATTCATTCAGCACATGCATTGGATGGCGAGATGGAGAACACTATCAGCAACGCTTTTGGGCCTGGTGAAGAAAAAAAAAAGAACTGAAAATATGTAACGTGATTTAAATACAAGTCAAGTTTTACATCAGCAGCCAAACTGATCGAGGGTTGATATCCTCTCAGCTTTGCCTCTCTGATCTGGACGTTGCCCATTTAGCAGGATTTATGTGTAAGGAGCTGACATCTGGCAGACTCCCCCCTTGGCCTAGCAGTGTGTGAAAGCCAATACTCTCCTCACTGTCTAAACCCAGACACCCTTTCGCTGAGGGATAACCTGAATCTCAGCGGTGTTTCCCCCTCCTCCGCACCTATAAGAGTTAAAGCCATAGATATCCTCAGTTATTATTCTACAAAAAAAAAAAAAAAAATTTTTAAACATATATATATATATATATATATATATATATATATATATATATATATATATATATATATATATATATATATATATAGATAGATAGATAGATAGATATTTCAAATATTGAGCTATCAGGTGTCAAAGTGCTTTTGTGTAAATAAACAGCCCAAACCAAATTTTAGTCTATTTTTAGCTAATAATGGTGCCGCGTAAAAGATCCTCCCCCCATACATTACTTGGCCGACAACCTTCCACTGTCTCCTTCACGCCTTTCTTTTATTTGCATGTGCCCGCCGCTCACCTACGTCTCCATTTCACCTCTTTCCTCAAGACCGTTCCCCAAGCTTCTCCCATTCGCTCGCCCCTGCGTCAGCATATCGATCAGCCGGGTGGAGGTCAGCGCTGTCAGTGGGAGCTGTGTAATACTATCTGCTGCTGTCAACTCACTGCTGCTGATGCATGATGGATCTGGAAATGCATGCTGGGTAGAAAACCGTTTTGAAACTTCTGTGTCTCCAGAGCGTCAGCCTCAGCCACATTTTTCTGTTTCCTGTTAGCCTTATGTGTGCTGGTTGTGAGTTTTGTGTGTTCATGCAGGGCACTGTAAAGGTGCCAGCTATTTTTTCACTCAAGTATAGAATACTAAAAAATACGACACAGTTAACCCTCATGCAGTATTTTTAAGCGGCTGCATGAAGGGTATTACGTCCCAAAAATGTCCCTCTTCCAATGTGCAACAACTTTTTTCACTTTTAATTTTTTTGTCACTTTCAACCCCTCAAAATGTTCAGTGGGAATTGGCCAAGACATATATATATACATCCTATGCAAAATTTCAGCTTCGTGGAGTTATTTATCACCGTTTTGTCTGTGGTGTCCATTTGTCCAACAGTCCAAAATCGTCCAAAGTGTCCGAAATGTCCAATTTTGGGATTATTACTGCATGGGGGTTAAGGAGGTATTTTGACTGTTTTTGCATAGTTGCATCCGCCACCACTGCATGAATGTCTGGTTAATTACCTCCAACAGACATATATGGACAGAGGTTACCATTTAATTGTCATTGATTGGCAATTTTGTTCATTAGTAGGATGACACAAAAACAGCATCACAAATGCTCGCTAAACTTTGTAATCGAGTGTTGCATGGGCCACAAAATAACCTATTTAACTTTGGTACAGAATGAGGAATATATACATATATTTTTGACCTTTTGCAGTTAGTCTTGGGGACAGTGACCTACGCTGCAGAATAAGAAAAAACAAAACAAAAAACAAAGGTCACTTAGGTGTAGCTCTTTGCGCGCACCTACAGACATTGAGTGGAACCGTATTCTCTTGCATCTTAAAATGTTAAAATCAAACTGGTCAGACGGATTGAAGACCTTTTGGCTTTGAGGAAGGTCTGTGCTTCGAGTGCATGTGCAAGTTGACGGCGCAATGCCGTGTGTGACGGTAGTGTCATGTAAATGATCATCATTTAAAGGATTCAGACTTTTGAAAGGTCGGTCTCGTTTAGACTACTTGTAAATTTGCTATTCCTTGTCCTCAAAACTCTGGATGTTAGCGATTGCATCTTAGGATGCTTCGAAGACGTGACGTGACATAAGCAATTATGATGATCATTGTTGTTTTTGTTGTTGTTATTGGACAGTTGACATTTTTTGTATGCTTTAACTAGACATTTACAATAGGCCTACATCAGGGGTGTCAAATTCATTTTTGCCGTGGGCCACTTTAGAGTTACAGCTTCCTTCGGAGGGCCGTTACGACAGTGAAATCGAATAAATGTTTAATCATCACATCACATTATTACTTGTATACACACACACACACACACAAATGACGGATGACTAGTATTGAAATCAGTCAACTATTTGTTTGTCGTTTGTTCAATTGTTATCGTGAGTCTAAACCAGGTCACAAAATGATTGCAAAGTCTCACTTTATTTATTAGATATGACAATTTGAGATTTCAATACAGATTTAAGCAAGGATCTTTGAAGTTGACACCTATGATTTGCTTTCGTGGGCCACAAATGAAATGGCAGGCCAGATCTGGGCCCCGGGCCTTCACTTTGACACCTGTGACCTACACATTCTATTGAAAGCCAACACAATAGTTTCTCAAATTTGGCCTTCACAAAGAAAATCATGGTCAGGTTTGAGTGACACTTTCAAAGAATTAAAATATAGATATTTAATATCCGTTTTCTTTTTGTTTTGCAATGGTGCAAATCAGGGAAACTTAGGAGATCTGATATTCTTTCATCTTAATTGGCAACATGAACCCTTTCAGGGACAGCGGTCACTACAGTGGACAGCTTATCACGCTGATGTCAAAGTCAAGGCCCGGGGGCCAGATCTGGCCCGCCACATCATTTTATGTGGTCCGCAAAAGCAAATCAAGCACGTCAACTTTCATGATGTTTGCTAAAGTCTGAACCAAAATTTCTAATTGTCATCTGTAATCCATAATAATAATAATAATAATAATAATAATAATAATCTTCTTTTCCTTTTGGCTTTAATAATAATAATAATAATAATAATAATAATAATAGAGATATTGCAAGCGTTTTGTCGATACCAAACCCCTTTTTAATATTGTTTGAAAAAGCATTTTTCTTGACTTATGATTTCAAAACTAGTTATCTATCAATTTGTTGTGCGCTGTGTATTCTAACATGTGGAGGTGATTAAACATTTAAATGGTTTCACCAATCACAGTCACAACGTAACGACCCTCGAAGGGAAACCGTAACTACAATGTGGCCCGC